>UXGD01001744.1:0-31683 GCA_900474315.1 Torymus auratus
TATTAAAAATTAATTAAAGGGATCAGCAAATTAAGTTTGAGGAAGCTACGGGCCAATGAATTGGCAGCGGTTTTTTATTTTAAGATGGTTCTATGGGCAGATATAGTATTTAAATATAAAATATTCTACAATGAATTGTACTCATACTGCAAAGTGATGACCCATATATATTTTGTTTGCACAATATTCTATTTTTAATTATCAATTGAATTTTTTCGCTTGAATAAACATCGTACCTATTATAAAATATAAATGATTGGTTTAAAAAATTATTCATAAATAAATGCAAAATATAATTTTGCGTAAAACTTGTATAACAATTTCTTAACATCAATATTACGAAGATTGCAAAGTTGGAAATAAATTTTTAGTGATTGTTGCGGTTAACAATCACATGATTCTACGTGATTTAAACGTTTACCTCCCATACATTTATAATCAAATAAGCTTTATATTCAATTCGAGATCTATCGCGTTGGTTTTTTGATAAATGAATAATCGTTACTTTGTGCGAACTTATTTAGGTAGCTTTTGCGATGGAATATCTTGTGATCGAAAAAGTAATAAAAATAAGGAATAAAATGGAATGACGTTTTCACTACGAAGACTATAGTGCTATTTTCCTAAATAAATATTAAAATTATTGCAGATCTTGTAATAAACATACATCTAGATGTGTAGCTCGAAGACGATAAAATATCTTCGTATCCAGTACCCAAATAAATCAAGACAAAGTACTAAAAAATTTGGTAATTAGTTCAAATTTAGTTTATTCTTTTTATTCAACGTCAACAACAGTTTTTGAGTAACACCAAAAATACGCTAAGTTATTTCTTAATATAACAATCAGAAAAAATCGAACAATGAAGCGGCCATAACCTAATTCGTGTACAACAGTTACCACCGACGAATGAAAATATTTTGTTTCGTATAACAAATGATATTGAGCATTCAAAATATTTTGAATTTGAAATTTATTATGAATTTATGATTCATTTTCGATTCGTCGTCAGCATTGTGATTTCTCCACATTGTCTTTTTTGTCATCTGATGAGAAAGTTGGTATGCAGTTCCAGCCCAGTAGCATTATCTTAGAGTTATCTATTCTTGATAGTAATAATTTAAAATCTATTTTGCAGCCATCACTAAGGTTTCGATCTATTATAGACATGAATCAAATTTACAGTTTTTAAATAACGATATTTTAAATAACGATATAATATTGAGCATGATAATAAGTTGATATCTCTACAGACTAAAAATTATGTTCCTATCTTTAAAAATGATGGATTTGTTATATCATTTTATTCGTAATTTGGTTGGTGGGGGTAATGGGTTGCTAGGTTACAAAAACCAAACTTACAGCGCGCGAAGTACGCTGATGACTAGAATTACAAAATACTTCTGTGAATTTTAACTTATTGAACTGATGAATTCGTGTAAAAATAAAAAAATTCTTAAATAAAACTCACCATTCGAAATTCTCAGCCTTTACGTCTCTCGCCCTCGCTATTGCACCATTCTCAAACTATACATGGATAAAATCCTAAAAAGGAGCTTGAATTCGCATAATATTATAAATTATGCAACAAGCAACTGGTGGCACATACACAACAAACATTTTACGCGCCTGCGCGCGCACCACACTCGCGAAAACTAGACAAGGACGGAGAACAAACACGATTTGTAAATACAAGTTTAAATGGACGACATCAGCGCGCGCAGAAACGCATGCGACACCGGGACGAACAGCTGAAGGAGGAAAACAAAACGCCTTTTCTCTCTTTCTCACTTTTGCTCCGTTCTACTCGAATACACACCGGCTATATACATATATACACTCGTTCGTACAACGACATTCAACGCATTTATGCGTCTTCATCGCTTTTAAATTTTTCCCCCACCATTATGTTTGACGGTCACGCGGAACTGTCAACTTATACTATGCTTTTTCTTCTGTAATATCTCTGCGAGCGGCGGGGATTTCGACTGCTTAGCCTTGGTGCGAAGGTCCCTTTGTTGACACTCTTTTTAGGTTAGGATTACTGTCAAAACCGTCGCTGAGGTTAGTTTCGCATGAGACAACATTACTGGTTTATAGATTTTTGCGCGTTTTTAAACTTATATGCTGGTTCTTACGTAGAGTGGATTATTAACATGTTGAGCAGCTTGTGAATGGACGGAGCGAGAGAGACAGAGCAAGAGAAGCGTGCTCGTCTCACTGAAAAGACACACACTGCGCGCAGCCGAGGCTCAATCCGACGCACTCCCCGCGCCTGTCTGCGCAGAAAGCTAAGGAGAACGGAATGGCTCGTTCTCTCGCGCACTCGTTCGAGCAACTGTCTTTCTCTCTTGTTTGAAGGATATTCGTAAACTGACTGTCAGATTTGTAATACTATGTCAGAATAAAAAACAAATATTTACATATTTTCTAAATATAAGTCAGTGAAAATCTCACTGATAAACAAAATTTCACTGGAACTTCGGTTAATTTTTAATATTTAAAACAGGATTTCAGTCAAATTTACTCATTTATTTTCAGCGAGTACCTACACTTTTTTATCAGTCAGAAAAATTATTATATATTATTTTACGTTCCATTTTTTATAATGTTACATTTTATTATATCTATTCGGATATTTCACATCATATAATTAATTTGTAAATTTTGTTATAAGATAAAAAAAATTTCATGTGCATGCCTCTACATTTATAATAAGGTATATTGTTTTTGATATAAATTATTTATAAAACTAATATTTTATATTTAAGCATAATAATTATTAAAAACGTTTACTGTTTCATAATAAACAAAAAAAAAAAAAATTTAATATAGTTGTAGTTATAGTTAAGCAATATTCATTTATTTATTTCTAATTTTGAATAAATATGAGTTAATTTGATAATTTCAATTTTCTCAATTCAGACTGTCTGCTGGTGCTATCTGCTGATGGTTTACTGAAGCTTTCTCGACTATATCAGCTGATGATAAGGCAGGTATTTCATTGCGTCATTTACCATAAGCTTTACTGATTATTGAAGAATTTTTACTAGGAAAAGAAAACTTGCTTAGTACACACGTATCAAGGTTGGTATAATAATTTTACAAACTTATCAAATTGTTTTCGTAAGATATTTATAAAAATATTGTTCTTAATTTCCAGAATCAGAATGGCTATATGCCTCTACGGGAATATTTTAAGCGTTGAACTCTCTTAAAAGATTCCTCTTATTCATACAAGCAGTCACTGGAAACTTAATATCAATTTAGAAACTATATGTTTCTTTTAGGAATTGAAGTCTCTCAGAAACCTTAGTAATTTTCCATGTTCGTATATTACGGAGGAACTATAAAATTATAATACATATAATTTATTATTTCTTAACATGGATTCAGTCAACTCTTACTGTTAATTGTGAAAATACTTTGTAAACCAAAATTTATACGTTTTTAATTTAAAAAATCATTCATAAAAATATGGAGGATCCGTCCGAAATAAAATTAATTATTGTTATGCGTAATTACTGTACCCGTAATGGGAATATTAGAAATATCAAATATATAAAAACATCTCTTTAAAAAAAACGGTCACAATGTTTACGATTTTGCAAATAAAGCAGTACTATGTGTAATTTTGTATCAATGTTGAATATTAATTTTATATATTACTTACTCATAATAAAGTAGCTCAATTATTAAAATATAATATTATTATTCTACTTTATTTCCTTACATAAAACCGTTTTCTAAAGTATTTTGTGTTATTAAACGACCAATCCCACATTATATCTTATCGCGACGCTTTCGTCTCTTATCGCCACCTCAATTAGCACATAAAACCTTCCGAGTAGCAAACAAAATACACTTGTGCCGACATATGCACAAGTGTATGTATCTAAGAAAAAATATTACAACATTTACTAAATTCATTGGTATTGAGAACATAAATTTATTGGTTCTTATATGAATTACCTAAGATCAGAATCCACGAAAAAATTTTACAAAAGTAAATAAATAAAACGAAATTCAAATTGTAAAAAAAACTTTTTCATAAATTGTAAGTTTACAATAATACAAGAAATATTTCAAGTGTACAGCCCGAAATCGATTAAACTTTGCAAGAATTCTAATTCTTTTCCTTGAAAAAGAACAATGCATTGGGAAGTAAAGTATTTATGTCAAGTACGTACAAGCTTATCGTTCTTACTTTATAGAATTATGTAATGCAGGGCTAAATATCAAATGATTTCGTTTGTAATTCAAAGAATGATTTACTTATTTCATTCATTAGTTGTACCCAATTTACATTATTGTTCTCAAATTCGGATCCAATACACTAATATTTTAATCAATAGAATGGCATCTGTTGTACATAAATTTTTGCGTTCCTTGGCATTCAAACTAATAATGAAATGAGAAGACTGGACCATGATTATGGTAATATCGCTGTCTCTGATAATGATCCAGCGATCGAGTCTTCGAACTAGTATCATAATATTTATTAGCTTTAAAAATATTAAATAATTATATCGATTCTATAAATGATACTAACAATTTATTATTGATAAGGCAGCTTACCTATAATAGGCGAGCAAATAGTATCGTACACAAGTAGGTTATAGGATTAAAAGTTTCTTCAACTTACGTCCGCACAGAATCTCTACAATTTCTAACGTTTCTGTTTTTAAGGTTTTGTATCAATTCTGCCAAATTTATTTTTGAACGTTAGATTGTTATAGGTTATAAAAATCAAAATCAAAGCAAAATTGTAGAATTCGCATATCACTTTTTATTAACATCGTCAACAAGTTTAGACGAAATACCGAATTTCAAATGTGATCGCATGCCACGCCTGTAATTTTAATCCGTTTTGTGATTTTTAATGCTTATTATATTCATCTTATGTTTCTCCATCAATTGCGAGAATTTAGTATTGTTTAAGTATATTTCATATAATTACTAATTATATTTTTTAATAGGTATTTTTAGTAGATTTTTATACGTAGATTCAGAATATCTTGGTTGTTCGATCGATTTTTGGCGAAATTAATTTTTTATAAACAAATTTTATAAACAAAATATAAATTTTCATTTTTTTGCCTGGGAAAAAACAAGCAAAGTACTCATTTTGCACACTGTGCTCAAAGCAAGCGAGTTCAAAATGCAAGAAACCCACACCCAGCGTTCGCTACATAGACATTGAAAATAGATTTGCGTTCGCGTTTAGAAAAACCTCGCTATACGCTCGAGCGACAAACCCGAGTCGTGTGGGAATCATCTAATTTGCGCACTTGTTGCATAATGAACTATTTTTTAACGGAGCGTGTGAAACTCGCCTTTTTGTGCCTGTTTTGGGTGCGCAAACTACCTATAGCTGTTTTACACACGGCAGGTGCGAAGTACGCGCATGCACTGACCATTTTACTTCGCGCACGCGGAATAATCGAAGCATGGTTGGGAGGACGCGAGACCAAGAGCCGACCTCGTGGTAAGAAGCGCGAACATGGACGAAGCGGATGATCATTGTACGGGTGTTTTTTTGACAACCATACCCGTGCGCATGAATCGCCCGCTTCGCGCACTTGTATCGAAATGTACTATTCATGCGCATGCTTGTAAACATAAGTGGGCTCGTAAAAGTCGCACTTCACGCATGGAGTGTCAGAGAAGCGTTTCGAACAGTCGAAATGTGAACTTAGCGTGTGTATCTAATATACTTGGCCAGTCTTCGGGAATCGGATTTTTCTACTGCTTTGGGAGGCACTTTCTGATACCCAAAAATGACTCTCATGCTCTCAGTTTAATCCCATATAGGATTTTTTCGAACATATGAGCTATTATATATTTCAAATAAGCGATGTTCTGATGAAACTTACTGTAATTTCATTTTTTTTTACAGCTTCATAAATATTGGCACTAGATATATGTTTGAAAAAGCAAATGAAAATAGACGATAAGACCTTTAATATGTATTGTGAAAATTTGTATGTATACATATTGTAATATGTATTGTTGATTTACCTCAAAGTTGTAGATCATCAGAGTTACAGATAAAAACATGTATGGAAATTAAAGCATTTCTAAGTCATAAAATAAATCAATTTTTAGGCATGACCGCTACTTGAGAGAACCTTATATTATGTTCACCAAAGCAATAATTTTTACACCTCAAATACTAATAATTTATTATAGAAAAACTGTTTTTCAACCAAAATAAGTCCATTTTAAGCATTTCCCGAGATGAATGCATGACTGTACGTAATCAAGTTTCTCGATTATCTCAGCGAAATTTGAACGGATTGGAAAGAATTTTTTACTAGATACTGGTTTAGTTATAACTAGCTGACAGTTCTGTATTGAGTCGAATCTATTGCAAAATAAATAAGTCCAGAGCAAATAAAAATTCGAAAAGATGGATTTTCAAGCATAATGTGTACACAATTAACTTTTAGTAAACATCTAACAAATGCATTTACTAAAATTAATTAAAAACTACTAGCAATATTTATCTGTACGATAGCCAAAATAAAAAGAAGTCAATTTTTCGCAATTACTTTACAGGATTTGATTTTACACAAAAGTTAAATACAACAGTTGTATATAATATTAAAACAAATCTTTTTTCCATCTAACATTTTCGTGTACAATTAATTGCTGACGAGCTAGACCTGAGTATAAAGACGATTTTTAAACATACGCATATACTGAAGATTTATTTATTATTATTTTTTTTTTTTGGTAGCATATTATTATAAAATAATATATTAGTATTTGACATGTAACAGGTCGTGCCTCATATATAAAAGCATATGAGATACATGAAGTTTTTACATAGAACAGCGGGGGGTCAGCGCAGCTATCGAAGCGAGGTGTACAGGGGGGCCTGGCCCCCCTTATATATGTTTTTATTAATTCAGCGAAAATCTACTATTTTTTGTGTATTTAAGGTGGTTCTATTAAAAGTCTGAAGTCAATTGAGTGTTAATAAAATTATTATTTTCATTCTTTAATATTAAAGAAATATTTTGAAATGATAAATTAATTAATAATAATTGTTCAATTTTTATATATATTTGATAGCTAATACTTTTTATTTTATTCGCCTATTGGTATATTTTTTAATACCTTTAGAAAATATGAAATTTACTTTGTCGATGTCTCGTTCTTGCTATAATTCTGTATAGTGTTTAAGTACTTCAATTTCAATACTTTTCCATGCCAACAGCATGACTCCCATATTTCCCCACGTTAAAAGAAAAATTTTTGAACAATATTATTTAAAGTATTTGGTAGGCAACTTGCACTTAAAACTATACCAATTTGTTTATGAAAATCTGAACAATAACAGCCTTGAATATTATTTTCATATGTAGACTTTACGATTTTAATAGAACTACCTTAAGCGTTTTCAATCGTTTCCTTAGGTCTAACTTGTGAATAATTGATTAAAAAAAAGAGTTTTTACTAGGAGAACCTTTGTTTTTTCGAAATCTACAGCTTCTATAGTTAAAGTTTTCATGTAAATCGATAACTCTTCGAGTTGCGTGTAAAAAGCATCGTTTTTGGGATATTTTCGGATGTTTTTACCATAAATTGTCCGGAAAAAGTTACAACACAAATAACACATGTTTCGATTATATATATTCGTGGGATATAAAGTATCGAACATTACATAAGTTAATGTCAGTTATAAAGGATAAATTCTTATGAGCATCTCAATTCAATTATAGGCACAAGACGTATAAAAAAATAAAAAATACTTGGGCGTCAATTTTTCTCATTTAATTTTTTTTTTTTTCTAATTTTGTTTTTAAGTATAATTTTTTCATAACATATTTAAGTTTTATAAAAAAAAACCTTTCTTCTATCAAATTTGATAGACATCAGCTGAAACGAGACTTCATTACAATAGCACTCAATTAATGTAATCTATTGCCAACAATTATTCGTGGAAATTTTGTTCAAAGCTATAGGACCAAATCCATCATGATGTGCAAAGCTCGCAAGCCGAAGCATCAATCATCCGTCGGTCAGGTAGATCTCACGTATATTTTCTCCTATACTCCTCCCTGAACTATACATCGTCAACGTTCGACGTCGCGGCACCATCATCACAGTGGAGCAACAAGGATCGCATCAGCCGTCGCGCCAGATGGAGAGTGAGAGAGAGAGAGAAAGAGAGGTAGACGACGACGGCACGAGCAAACTTTAAACTATGCGACGCGCCGCCGCCACTGGCTCGTGCGCGGGCTCGCGACAAAAAAGCATATTACAGCGGGCGGGAACGAGGAAGGACTGACTCATACCGAGAGTAAGAAAGAAAGAGAGAGAGGGATAGAGAGAGAAAAACGCAGAATCGGAGCGCCCGACGAAATGAAAAATAATAAAAGAGCTAGCGTGCACAAGGGATTGAGAGAGAGAGAAAGAACGGGAGGGAGAGGGGAGAGCTAGAGTGAGGCGAGGAAGGGGAGAGTGTGTGAGGGAGGGAGGGAGAGAGAGCGCTCCAACCCTCCCGCGGGAGAGTGAGCTAAGCGCGAGAGAAGAGGACGGGAAGCTTTTTAAAGTCGCGAGAGAGCGAGAGAGGACGGCGCGAGCTCGATCGAAGATGGCGAGCCTCCGAGGGTAGGGCCTCCGCGAGCAGCCGGAACAGCAGCAGCAGCAACCCAGCAGACGCTGCCGCAGGTATTCGCGCCCCGGAGCTTTTTGGCCAAACGACACACGCAGTGCAGCCTGCAGCTTGACGTGGCTTGCAAGCGCACGCAACGGTGAGTATATGTGCAACAGACCCATCACACGCGCAGTGTTCCATAATATATAACCAGTGCAGCCCGCGCGAGTTTCGCCAATTTTACCGAGCTCTTTGATCGCCTACATGTTACTCTACTCTGTGTGCGTGTATGTGTGTGTCGTATATATAGTGTAAGAAGCTTGGCAGCAGCAGTAGTGGCAAAATCGAGAGAATGAGAGAGCTTTTCGGACATCTCTCTGTATACGTACTATAACTACATGTGTGCGCGCGCGCGGGCGGGAGAGATCGCGCGCATGTATGTATATATACGTGCATGCTCTCGAACACGCGAAAATAATTATCGCGCGCGGCGTGTAGTGTGACGAAAGAGAGGAGAGGAAGGAGAAGGCGATAAGGAGAAAGAGAGCGAGAAAGAGAGTAGTGAGCTTGAGGCGAGAGAGGATATTATATGCTGCTCGCGGCGGGAAGTTCAATGCGCACATGCGTGCGCCGAGAGAGAGAGGGAGAGAGGGAGAGAGAGAGGGAACGAAAGAGACGTTTTTAGAAGCGTAGTGTGGGAAAGAAAGAGAAGGAGGTGGGGGAGGAAGTGAAAAAAAGTTCGGCGCAGAGTTGGAGACGAAAGGGGAAACCGAGAGTGGGAATGAGTGCTTTGAGATGCTTGTGCAGCGCGGAAGGGAGGAGAGCCACCGGTGAAAGAGAGAGAGAGAAAGAGTAAGAGAGAAAGATGGAATGAGAGAGTGAAAGTGTTTTATAATCGTCGTTGTTTACGGTTTTATTTACAGAATCTCGACGACGATATATAGGGGATACAAATATTTTAGAATTTAGCGAAGCGAAGAATATATATTTTTTCTGGTGATGATAAATATATGTAGGTTTGTGAAAATAATTGTATAAATCTATATATGTGAGTAAGAAATTAATACATTCTTTTTTAAAGGAAAACAAATTTAAGTAAATATTATTATAGTAACAAGAAAGATGATTTTCCATATAATTTATGTAAATTTTTTGTTAAAGTGATTATTGGGATAAATTATTACAGTACGAATATTAGCTGCTATTAATATCTTATAATAATAATAATAATATAGGGTAGCATCTATTCGTGAAAAGTGCTAAATCATCACAAGGGTCCTTAGTTTAACCCGAAGTACGCGAAAATGTATCTTAGATTTGCGCGATGAGTGCCAATTTGTCACGCTTATTGTATTGCATAATTCAAATTCACGGCCAAACAATGGCGGTAAAGCCCACAATATTAGGGAAAAGTGGCCCGCTCGTTTAATGAAATGAATTAGTAAGAATGGAGATACATTCTCTTTCTCTCTCTCTCTCTCTCTCTCGTATAGTAAGAGCTATATACGCAACTCATACGCGGGCGAGATGCGAGAAGAAAAGAAGGAAGGGAAAGCACGCCAACTGATTATTTATTCAGCGACTCATTGAAGGCAGTATAGGCGAGCATTAAGGGCGGTAGATAGGGCTAATATTACAGAGATTATTACTTAGCAGAAACATGTACGAACAGATTAGACATCAAAGTAAATAAAGGAACGCATATGAGAGTGGTGAATTAATTATTTATCGTGCTCACGCGAGGGTTTCATGTTGGTGAAATTGCAGCAATTCGTAACTTGTTTTCAAATAAAACATACGTTGTTGTCGATGTTGAGCAACCGTTTATTAAATATTAACGGCTTACTACGACTTTTCTGTAATTTGTACGTATAGTCTTTCTGCGTTGATTCCTGCGAACTGTTATGAACAGCAAACCAGTATAAATAAACAAAAATATAAAAAGTATTTGATTACACAATAATATCTAAAAGTAATATTACAACACGTTGAATTTATCTTTACCGTTGAAAGTATCAGTAAAAAATATCAACGAATAAAATTGTAATAAAAGATAAGCTATTAAAAAAAAAAAAAAATTGTATAATATTTATTAAAACAATAAAAAAATGAACATTTTATTACAAGCATAAAATCAGAGTTCTCAATAAAACAGAAAATAAAGTACAGGGAAAATAAACTTTGTGACTTAATTTGCATTCTCCGATCCTCAAATTTGCCTAAAGGAATTACCGATACACCCTATTGAATTTAACGTTTAATTTGATCGCTATCTTATGTTGATACTAATTCCAAATAAGATTAGACATCCCAAATATTTGATGGTCTCCAAATTACTTCTTTCGGCAGGTTAATCGACGTGAAAGAATTCAAGTTATGCTACCTCAGACGCGGGAGGCCTTCGGGGTTACTGAGAACTCCCTACCCTTTCAAAGGGAAAAAATTCTCGATCGAATGTGATAATTACTTTTAGAAAAATATTTCGTTCCAGTCTATTTATTTATTTCTGTTTTTTTTTTAATTCTCAAAACGAAGCGATTTATTTAGATCGAATTATTTTATTTTAGCAATATTTATATAACATATGTCAATGTTGTATGTCTAGTCTCGAATAGAAAAATCTATGTTCGGGTGAATCTTAAAGGGCATGTGTCCTTAGATGAAAATAGAGATCTCAAGTTATTAAAGAAATAGAACAGAGTGTCTTCTTAGTAATATTAGTTTTTCTTCGAGAAATGAAATTTTATCTTCTTCTTGGAATGTCTGAAAAATAAATATAAACATTAATGTTAGCTTTTTCACATAATAAAATAAAACTGGACCTTTTGGCACATAATAAAAATGCAGTTTTATATATTTTCCGCAAACAAAAAGATATTTACCAAGTAACAAAGATAAGTAATATAACTATTAAATCAGGCAATTGAATTAGGATTTGTTTATCGTTCTTGTATAATAGGTAAAAAATTGCAACGTTTTAAATTACTTTTCTATGAAAAAATAATATCAATCAAATCATCGATTAGAATGAAAAAATAGAACGTCACATTTTTGTCAAATTAGTTATTGTTATTTTAACGGTAAACTTTACAGCAATGATAAAAATAGACTTTTAATATTTGCCAATTGATCATAAAAATGAATATTCACGTTGCCACTCTATTTATATATTTACCTATAACTACGCTCTTTTAATTAATAAACGAACGCCAATATTTATTCCGATAAAAAGTGATTATATTTTGCAAACATTTATCGCGTATAGAATCTCGTGTCCCCGAAAAATCACGTCTATCCATTAATATCGATATTAAAAAGCCATCGTCGAAAGCGCTGCTCGCAATAATAAAAACGTATATATCTCGATAAAAGAATGATACAGCCGAGCGAGCCGAGAGCAAGAGCGAAAGAGAGAAATAGAGAGAGAGAAAACGCGCCACGGGAGACTACACTACACACGACGCCATCAGGGACCTCCGGTCGGCGATACCATATACCCCGCAAACTCTGGCGCACATACACGCGCACACGTGCAGCCGCACGCTGCATCACTATATACTTCTCTCTTCTCTTCGCTCTACTCGCTCCCCCACGGCTAATCTATACGAGCTGCTCCGATTCGTGATGTGCGCCGCGCGCGTTAGGGTGGTGCGTATACTAGCGAGAAAAGAGAGAGACGGCACAGCCGCTTTTCCTCGCCTCTTCTTTATGTTGCGCGTCGCTCGAGAGAAATAAAGTTAGCCGGCTGATTGGGGAAAGGGGGCGAGCGATTCTCTCTCTCGACTCGCTTTTTCTTTTTCTCGCCTTCTCGCCTCGTTATGTGCCGGGGGCAGGTTGCCGAGAGGTTCATGATCGGAATTTTCGGGGGTGCGAGATATACGAGAGCTATGCTTCTCTTGCTTCTTTCATGGCTAAGTGACGCAATGAGAGTCGAAGGGAGCGAGAGCGCCTAAGTGAGAGAGGTGGAGTGAACTGTGGGTCACTGGTGCGCGCAGTTAAAAATAGAATCATTAAAAATAACTGCGGGCGCTGACTTGAACGATCGCGCGTGGAAGAGGTTGAGGTTTGCGGAGGGCTTTCTTGCTGTGGGTTGGATACTTACACGTGTATGGTTAAGAAAGTGAGGCAAAAGCTTAGGAAATTATTTTCAAGAGCGAATGTCTTATATATATCTTCATTTTCGGATATATGGGTTTGCCGCGTGGTAGGTATTTGCTGAAGAGATTATCACTCTTTTAGGGGGGGTGTAAGAGGCTTTCCTCCGAATTTCTCATTTTCGAAGATTAAGTAAGAGATTATACGAAGGGGGGATCTTTCGCGTAAGTCTGAGACGCGTTACGCTCAATTTCTTAAAAAAATTAGATGACATGTGGTAGAATTTTATCAGAAGATTGATAGATTTTAGATAATTAATATTTATTTCATATCTTCAAACTTGAATTGGAAAATTTGGAAAGAATTTGGAAATTTCATGGTTTAATAAATGTTTAGTATCTTCAACTTCAGACATATTTAAACTGAATAAATATTACGTTTCATTGTACATAGATACATTTTCTTTTTAAATAACTGACAGATGATATTGTTGATGGAAAATTAAATTTAGCAATATTATTATATGGCAACTAAAATAAATATTCAAATAATGTCATGTAAAAAAATAATGATCATTTTAATATGGCTAGGAGGTAATGTATTACAATATATGAATTAAAAGGTTAATGATCAAAAATTTAATTGACGATTCTTACCTTGACATTTCAATACCATTTAACAGAATATTTGTACAATTGGTAAATGCACCTGAAAATAAAAAAGTCAATAAAAAATTCGTAAATATTTATGAACACAGATTTCACACGTACTTATCCGGGGCGTGAAAAAATCAGGGGAAAACTGTTTGACGTTATGATGTATTTTTTATGGTTGGTCGGACTACGCTAATACTATTGTAATCACTTACAGACGATTTCCACATCATCCCGGAGGGTCTGTCGGCGACGCGTGTTTTTTTCCGTGGGGTGCCTCGGCTTTTTTTGGGGTGAATCTTAGTCAATAGACTTATTATACGAGTTATTATATCATCGCCCCGTCCCGCTTTAACGGCCTATAGCACGTACTATTTTATTCGATGTGTTTTCGATACCTGTTGACAGCAAGCACATTTATCAAAACTTTGCCACTTTGTATCATGCTAATTTTATTTGTATTTCTTCATTGAATACATTACGGGACGATAAAGATGCAGTGTAGTTTTTCTGTTCTCTTTTTTTCTTCAATCATCGTAAGCAAGACTATTATTATTTGTTATTATATATTGACAGTCATTCCACGTGTAATAATTGATGAACCACACGTGTTTGGAATATCTGTTTATTAGTATTTTACTTGAGCTCTCGCTTTAGTACACAATGCCCCGGAGATTTGAACACCAGCATGTTTACGCAGAGTCGACTTTTTTCGTCCGGAAAACAAATACACGGGGTCGGAAAATGAAATCAGGGTTCAGAGAAAACTGTATATCATTTAAGTTACTTTCTCTTATTATTATTAAAATATAACAGCAAATTTTTAAATTATTATTAATCTGATAATTTATTCATTAATTTTTGTACCTATAAAGATTGCTTCTTCGCAAAGACTATATTTCTTTCATTAAAACTATTAATTAATTATTCGATTTAACAATAATTTCATTAGTTTGTTGAATTCACATCAGATGAACTTATGAATTTTCTCAGTGAGTCATAAACGTTTAACTGCCGATCTAATTACATTCGCAAATTGACTGAATTAAAGTCGCAATTAATGCAATAGAATCTTGCATTCTTCGTTCCACGCAACCTCATAACGTGCATGCCACTTATCTTTTAAAACTACGCCTACGCAATTATTTTTTTTTTTTTTTCAACAAAACCGCAAAATGCCAATTCCATTAATTAAAACAAAAATTTAATCTCACGTTTACCGAATCAATTAATATCCACAACTATATATTATATATTTAATTAGAGCTAATGGACCTAAAATCAATACCAAGGCACGAAGACCCGACAAAAGACAGTAGCCGCGCGGAGACTCGAATTCCGTCCTCTCATCCCGGCTAATTTACCTATAATCCCCCGTCCCCGTTCGGGTATCCAGTCCTTTTTCGGAAACTCACACACACACACGGTGCGCGGGCTCATTAATTCCTTTAGCGACGACAAATTCAAACAGCCGGCCAATAAAACAATCGGAATCGCAATCGCCTATAGGAGCTTTATTATCGAAGGGCGCTAAGCAGCCGGTAATTAATCGACGCGTCGAGAATCTAGTAGTAGAAAAGGCGTTTCACTGGCTCTCCCTTCGAGTCAAATTAAAAAACTTTCTTCCAACCTGACAAATAGCGCGTACTATAACGGTAGGGGGGAATTAAGGGCCTCTGCCTTTTTTTCGTCGGGGCGAAACCCTCGTCTCGGTCTCTCTAACTCTCCCCTTATACACATATATCCCTCATAAAAAAGCCGAGCTAGACACTTGTTTCCCCGCACGTATGTGTTATACCGCGCGGAACGGACGGTCAGATAAGATTACGAAAATCTTATCGCGCCCCGGCAAAGCAAATCGAGTGCGGGGAGCCGCGATTTACATCGGAAATCAATTTAGGGGGGCCGAGGGAGAATGAGCGAGAGGCTAATAACGATGAATATTGAAACGTCTCGATGTTTTGTATGTGTGCGCGCCGCGCGCTGATGGTCTAGACGCGCATCGGGAATTAGGGTACGGGCATTACAGTGCGGTTTTTTTTTCGGGGGATCGCGTATGTGTATACGTAAGAAATACTTCCTGTGGGGAGAATCCATTATTAATTGGCTTCTAATTAGCGCGTTTATCATATTTGCGCCTTTTATGATGAAATATGGGGATAGAAAAACTATTAAGCGAAATTAGGTTTCAATAAATGGAGATATTGCTATGGCTAATTATAAACTTGTAATGATTATTTAATTAAATTGCTGTTTCGCTAAATTGATAAGCGTGAACAAATATTAATAAATAAAATAAGAATCTTAATTAGTATTTGAATTATTTTTACTAAAAGTTACATCAAAATTATTTTTTAAATGTATCTATGTATATGGATATAATAATTGTTAACAAAATAGCAATTCTAGTGATTGCAATAATGAAATCATTGTTACCTTTATTTTAACCCGTTTACGACTTTTTCTGAAATGAGAAAAAATATCTCAGAAAACGCGAAATATGATTCCTCCGTGCCGACGTTTCGTCATACAATATAGCACCGTCATGCCATTTCAGTTTCAGGGCCGTTCATTCATCAGTCTATGAAATTTTTAATTTCAACGGTCGTTTAGTAGATTTCAAATTATTAGACCATATGTTTCGTTTTTAACTGTGAAATTTCAATATTCTAATCAAACAATATCATTAGAGCTATTCAGATACGACACAGAGTTTTGTTAATTTTTTAACCTTACAGGTAATACATAACAAGTTAATGCACAGCAAGTATTTATTAAAGCATCATTTATCAAACTTAATACCACGTTGATCTTTTTACACCAAGTATACGTAATTTCTGTCCCGTGATATGTATTTTGCACAAAAAAAAATACTCAACCAAAAATATACAAAGCACGGAATAAATATGGATGAATGAAACTACATATCATACGAAGAAACGACATATTTCCGTTTCATTGCAATTCAGCCAGACCGAAGTACGATACAAAAGAGAACGAACGAGAACTGCTGCGTGCACAGGCTGAATTTTCCAAAACAGAGAGAGAGAGAGGGAGAGACATGCGCGCGCGCGCGTTTGCACGTATCGATCGATTCACGCTCTCTCTCTCTCTCCCCGCGTGCGCGCGCGTACGTCTCTTTGCACGCGTACATACAGCACGTTAATACATATACACGCATGTGGTATTATACGGTATATACACATAGTCGTAGAGCGTCGAGGTCGACATATGTTTACGATTATGTATGTGCCTAGTTTAGGTCATTTACCAAGCGCGAGAGATACCGATCGCAGCACTTTCGGGCCTATTTCCTGCGCGGAAGCGCAGGCCGAGATTAAAACGAGCGATAAAGTGTATAGTGTGGCTTCTCTGTCGCCTCCTTTTTTCATTTAGTTTTTTCAGAGGCGCGTCGGGGCGCGCGCGTGCTGTGGTTGAGGTATCGGTCGATCGCATCGTAATTTCGAGGCGCATTAGGGATCGGTCGGTTTGTTAATGAGGATGTGGCTATTTAAATCGATGTCCGACAAGCTCGCGATTGGCTATATGGTTGTGGGGAGAGGTAAAAGTATGCAAAGTTTCACGGTGATTTGGGTAGAAATGTTGTTATGAAGGCTTTTATCGACAGCTGCCAGCTATCTTACACTGTATGATTATTTGTAAATGTATTTGAGTGTTTGTTAAAAGAGGCAAGTTTATTTTAATGCTATTGCATTTACGATATTGTACTATTTTACTGTTTTTTTTTTCGTTTTACATGTCGGTAGAGGCTGCGATCGTTGACATTATATCGTGCGATCTTATACAAATGTCTATATTCCCATAAAAGCATGTAAATTCAGTAATGGAACTAAATGGAAATTACATTTTTATACTCCTCAGAAGTTTTAATATGGAATGCCTAATACGCGACCATTAGTATAGTGGTATAAAAACGTTCTCATCCCTTTAGACAAATAAAACGTAAATAATACGCTACAATTGTGTTTGCCTAATTTCGCTGAAAACCATTCTTTTGTGGGACTGAACGTTTGCGGGGTATAGGAATATACGCGGGCGCGTCGACGAAGAAGAGAGTTGCACGCCGCCGTACCGCCGACGGGCTATCAATAGGATATAATGCTGCCATGCAGATCAAAGGATCAGGCCCGAGTACTCCGCGAAAGCCAATTTCCGCGATAACTCGATCTAACGCATGCGAGAGCCGAGCTTGATTATTTTACATTTGCATCTGTAATTCACGCAAGCTTGCCCGCCCCGAAAACCGGTTAAATTCGTTTTGTTGCGTTGTGATTTCGAACATTTTCGAAGGGAAGTGTTAAAACGTTTTCTTTCAATTTATCGAGAATTTTGTTAACGCTTGTAATATCGCACTTTATTATATTTTTCCGAGATATTCCAAATCGGATTATGTAATAATTTGTCAATGAAAATAATTCGAAATTATATTGAAACCACAACTGGAAACATAGTTGATACACTATAATTGATTTCGGACGATGTGTGTACATATGTCGAATTCAAATCAGACTATCGTACCATGAAATTACAATGTTAAATGAAATGGAAAAGATAGTTTCTTAAATTGATTACATTCATCATTAATTTGAATTTACATCTAGCGTGAATTAATTTTCACATTAATATACGGCATAGTTAAACATTTCCATGTATAGAAATAATCAAATTTCCCGTATACGAACGACAAAATTATACAATCCTCTTTGATCACATTATATTATTATCATAAATAAAATACGCCTACGAAGGGCTTTCATACATCCTCCCCTTCATTAAACGAATGCTCACGTACACATCCATACATACATAAAGCTGGGACGCATTTAATACCCAGCCTCTGTATAAATGTGCACACGCGCACACCCATCATCGTCACCGCGCAAAATTCACAGAGCACGCAAGACCTGATCCTTTGATCCGCCCCATACGCGCACCGTCTCTGTACATGCTGTACACTATGCGACACACAATACGCGTTTTCTAATTGAAGTGGGCTCATCTTTGCTGAAAAATATATATACGCGCGCGCGTAGCTGTTCAAACAGGGACTCATAAAGGCGGTATTAAGTATTCTTTTGTCCGCGGCGCGTATATAAGGCACGCGGGGATGGGATTTTATTCCGTGCATATGCCGAGATCGGGCCTTTGTTCGGTACTAATTTATAGGTACGGTGAATAAGGTGTGCTTTTGGGGGAAAAACACACGCGCACGATGGTGCGAACGCGCGAGAATATATATACTGTATTGACGTTGTTATTGTATACGAGCGAGCCAGATGTGCGATTTGGGGAGGAAATTCGAGGAATTTTATGTGACCTTTTAGGCGAAAAATGGTAAACATTTCTATAGCCTATGGATCATATTTCGCGCGAAAGTTTTGTTATTCCGGAGATTTCAACGTTTGGGAAATATGCGAGAGCTTTTCTGTATTATCCGAAATGTATGATGGCATCAAATTTGCAAGATACAAATAATGATAAAATCTTTTTCGTTGCGGGTTTTCATAGACGAATAAATATTTTAATACACAAAAAGCTATGAAACCTTTCATTAACTCACAATACTAGTTTCAATAAAATAACAATCTAATACTCGAGTACATCAGCGGAGGCACTTTCCGACACCGCGTCTAATCAACTAATAAAAACACTCGATTTCCACTTCACAAAGTACAATAAATTGTTTTCTCTTTTACTTTAAAAGAAGGCTCTCTCGCAGCTCTCGCAGCTCCACCCTATCTCTCCTTCAGCCAGCCCGTCCCTAATCCAATTCCCACTCTCCCTCGGTGTGCGCTCTCTACGCGTACGCGTGTAAAATCATCAGTTTTTCCAGCCTCGTAGCCCGGGCCTTCGCTCCCTATCCCTTTAAATGTTAAAGTTACCTAAGTAACTCTCGATCGGCTCTCGCTTTCATTCTTCTCTCACTCTCTCTCTCTCCTTCTCGAAAAGCTCCGTACAGAAAAAGAGAGCCGAGAGAGGAGAGAAATTGGCGAAACTCGTGACTAACCGCGCGCACGTGTTTGGCCAGGGCTAAAAGGAAAATCGAGCGGCCGGCACTTCGCTCCCTTCGACTCTCTATAGTCTTCTCTCCTTTCATTTCAGATATCTCCCCGTGCTGGTGTGCTGGATGGTAGTGGTGGCGACGGCGACGGCTGTGGTGGTGGTGACGGGTCATCTTCTTTCTCCTCCCCCTCGCAGCTCTCCCCTCCTCTCTCTCACTCTCTCATCTCCGCCGCTAACTAAGACTTCAAGGAGAGAGAGAGAAAAGAAGCTGCGTGTAGGTGCGTATCATCGAGCTAACGCAGTTAGCGAACGGCCCTCGCGCACGCACTCCAATAAAAGGGACGACGGGAGAGCGAAAAAATCCCGGAGACGAAAAAATCTGCGGAGAAAAAGGTCTTTATATATATAGACGAGTCGTCGTCGTCTCTATGTGTGTGTGTGTATTCGAAGGACCAGTAGCGGCGTCGGGTGACGAGAAGCCACTAGCTTAATTGGACGAGCCCAGTTCGCGCTCGTTCTCTCTTATCTTCGCAGCGGACCCTCCCGAAAATAGACGAAATCGCTGCCGGCACCAGGCCTCGTGTCTCTCTCTCTCTCTGCGGGCACTTAAGCGGCGGCCTAATCGAAAAAAATCCCGACTCCCAAATTAAGGGCCTATAGACTCGCCTGTCGATTTCACCCCCCGCGCGGGCGCGAGCGCGTGTCTATACACCGGGGGGCGGCTGCTGTGGTGCGCAAGGAAGCGGCCGGGGAGAAAAAAAGACGACGACTAGGGGGGATAAAAAAGCCGCTCACTCGCGCCTGTTAATAGGGCAGTTAGGGGCTTCCAGGCAGCGCGCGTGAATAATCGGCCGGAAATCAGGCGGAATCAAACACGACGATTCGCAAACTACTTTTATTTCCACTCGAAATAGAGAGAGAGTGGAGCCGGGGAACGCGCCGTTCTCTCTCTCTCTCCCCCTATATACACTCGACGCACCGCACGGTATATATAGAACGGGCTGCAGTCCCCTTCGTCGGTTTTTCGTGCAGAGAGAGGCTTTGGGCGGCGGCAGTGGTGTGCAGAATTGGAATTCCCGAGCGACATCGATGCCGGCCGGACCGACTGCAGTAGCGGCGCACATGTGCACTACCCAGCCATCAGAGCCGCGCGCCCGATGACTATACCACTGCGACACAGAGTCGAACAGAGCTGTCTCGGGGGCGTTTTGCGAAATTAATAAACGACCGGGCGCGCAAGAGAGCGAGAGCATGGAGAGGATAATAATAAGGGAGGCGCGCCAGCCGAGGAAATGGTTATAGGGCGCCCCGGAATATTTGCGGCCGCCCCGATCGGAGATACGAGTGAAGTAGAAGTAGCAGCAGTCGCGCGCGCGATTATTATGGAGGATGAGTTATTTTCCTCGCGATGATCGCCGAACAAATGGCCCGATGCTGAATTTTATTGCGAAAGTTCGAGTGCCAGCCGATTAATTCGGAATTACCGCGCGCCCGCTCGTCCGCGTGAATTATTGGCAAGGATTCTTTTTTCTCCTACGGGGGGGTAAATAAATATAAGCGCGAAGCTGGAAAGAGAGAGGATATCACGTGTGTGTAGGTGTACGGGTCTCTCCACTCGGAATTACGTCAGCGATTCGGCAAATTACGTGGCAGAAGACGTAGGAGAACGCGCGCGTGAGGAAATTGTTGATTGGTCGGTGGAAATAAGCTTCTGGGGTGGAGAGAGAGAGAGAGAAAAGGAAATGAGTAAGTTGCAGAGATGTGTGTGAGAGAGAGAGGGGCGAGTTTTTTTGCGAAAGTGAAGGAAATGGATTAACAAAATAGATGAAAAAGGAAGATTAAAGATTGATAGCGGTGCTGCCAGGAGGAACAAAAAAAAATTTGTGATGAAAAAGTTGATTAATGAGAGCGGTTTAATTATTGGTTTTCGCAAGTAAATTGTTATTGGGTCGTCGAAATTGTTAAAACTTGGTTGATTGTTGATTGACATCGATGGAGATTGTTTAACTTGGATCGTTTATACAAAGATATTATATACATTATTCATATATAGATGTGTAAAAGTGCTAAAATCAAAGTGGTTATTTGTTGAGTATAAAATATAAATGAAAAAGAGATACTTAAGTGGGCGCTCCTTTGAAAAAGGGCTCAATTTATTATTATTAAAAGTGATTGAATTATATAGCTGTGAAGAACGCGACAAAAAGTAAAAGGAGTCTTAATTTAGCAAGGCTTGAAATAAGCTCGAGTGAATTTGTGTGCGATTGAATTTAATCGTTAAGGCCGCTTCAGCGAGTAGAAAAGGATCAAATATTTCGAGAAGAAAAGATAAACTGCTGCTCGCGACTAAGTCTCTCTTATGCTCGTTGGCAAAATTTTCAATCAACAGCCCGGACAAAGCATACAATGAAATAAAGATACTGCATCCATAAAAATCGCGATCCCCGGGACAAAGCTTAGTAATTCCGGGCGAGTAACGAGACCTCGCCGGGAGAGACAAATAGTCGAGAAGTGTTATTCAAGAGGGTAGAGGCAACCTCGAGCTATATCTCTATAGAGAGAATAGAGAAAAAAATTTTTGACAGCCGTGTCGGACACACGCGCACACACAGAAAGAACCGGGTAGAAACAAAAATGGATAGCCGGGGCCGTCCTCGTCGTCGTCAACGCGTCGCTTAGGGGTCTTCGAACTTTCCAGAGAGCGGACGAGAGAGAGAAAAAAAGGGGGAAAGAGCGAGAGAGAGAGAGGCTGAAGCGCACGCACACACATTCGCAGAACACGCAGAGAGAGAGAGAGCGGAGATGCGCCCTCGCAATCAGCGGCAGCAAGGGTGGAAAGGACCGGGGGTTGTTGCCGCCGCGAGCTGAGCCGAGCTGGAAACACTGGACGTCACGCGCCGGAGGTATCCCGCTATTGTGGCGGCGCGGTTCGACGAAGGGGGAAACAAGCGCGCGGGGTGAGCGAGAAACAGTGGCGCAGGGAGAGACGAAGAAGGACGGAAATAGAGAGAGAGAGATCGAAAACGCTGTACCAACGTTGAACGACGGGCGAGAAAACGTTTTTACGGCAAATCGCGCCAAGACGACAGCCCCGACAAGTCTCCAGGCACTCTTTTTTAGCTTTATTAAGAAGGAGGATACACACTCGGTCAAACTTCTACCCTCCCCACTGGTATACATAAACACACACGCGGAGGCATCATCCCCTACACACACCGGTGGGGGATAAATCATCCGGCCAATAAAGGCCGGCATCAAGGGCAGAAAGCTGGGTGGGGGAGAGAGATAGAGAGACAGAGAGAGGATAGGCCTTTAACGCAGCCTCGTAAAATCGTCACCCACCAGGCAACAGCAGAGAGAGAGAGCGGCCACCCCCCCTGCGGAAAAGTGGCCCGCGCGCGCAGAAAATTCCCAGTGCCGCAGCAGCTACGGAGAAGCGAGTAGCTCGCGCGCCGCGCACGAAAGGGGAAAACGGAGTAGACGACGGAGCGGCGCTCGCTTGCTTGCTCACTCGCTCGCTCGCTCGCGCCTGGCGTTATCGAACCGGGCGATTGCGCGCTTGCGCCGCGTATACGTGTGCAGCGCGGCGACGGGAGAGAGAGAACGAGAGACAGAGAGAGAGAGAGACTTTGGGGGACTGAGAGCCGTGCGGCGCTTTTTCGAGAGACTCAGTGTCGATCGCCGGCGGAACGACGGCAGGTCGTCGTCATCGTCGTCGCTGTTAGTGAGAGAGTGAGAGATAGCGAGCCGGGTGAGGAAGAGGAGGTGTGGATCTATGACTTCCGCGGGGACCTGGTGATTCCGACGCCCGCGCGAGGGACCGCCAGTCTCACCTGTCTATAGCTGTCAGCGGGACTAGTCTTCCAGAGTTTTTGTTTTGTCTACCTCGTCGACCCCCCACGGAGCCGGAAGAGTTAAAGGGCGCTGTCAAGAGCAGGTGTCGTGCGGTTTTCAAGATCGATCCACTGATTGCGGAATGAAGATACGGAATGAATAGAAGTTTTTTTTTTCATCTCTCAATTGATGATACCAGTGCCGAAGAATTCGAAAAGCGGAAATTCATCAATTTAGAAATAAATATAAGAATTAATTTTCATGCGTATTTACTACTGGTGTTGCACGATCGCGTCAGCGTGTGCGGTGACTCAACGAATAGTGATGCTGCGCGTACGTATACACGTACCGGGCTGTTATAGAGCGTAAAAATTACAGCGCGCCGCCGTCGCGAGTGCGCTTGATACGGAAAATTAAGAACGCGAGGAGCTTCGAGCGATAAGGACAGAGCCCGCGGCGCGCGAGAGAGAAGTAGGGAGAGACTGCCGAGTATTGCGCGAGTGCGTCGGATCCGATAAAGTCCTCATAACCGCGCGAGCGCAGGTGTATTCGTCGTAAGCGCGACTCGCGCTTGTTTGCACTGGCTCGAGGTGACCTGATAAATGTAGATAAAGTGACGCTTTTCCACGAGCTCGCAGCACGTTAGATATAACCAGGCTAACCGCGCGTCGACGCTCTCGTTGCTTTTTTTTTCAGTAAGCGCTATTATGCCGCGTCGGGAGCAGTTATACGCGAGCTCGTCGCACACCTGACCGAGGATGACGAACAACGCGCAGATGGTGGTGGAGGAACCGGAGGCGGACCATCCGCTGGAGGATGTCCAACTGACGGAGCTCAGGCCAGTCGAGCAGTCGCGAATCAAAGAGCTGGACGATGGCGACGTCACCGATGGACTGAGGGCGTTGAGGAGCTTCTCGAGGAGGCACGTGGACGAGCTAGAGCAATTTGGCGCCGGGTACCCGCTGAAGAGGAACGCGACCAGGTGGAAGCATCTCAACGGCACGAGCGAGTTCGGCGTCGACAGCGAGGACGAGGACTGCGGTAAGGATGTAAATAACGACGAGAGTACAAATGAGAAGGATAGGGAGGAGAGCCAGCCGGTGAAGGATAAGGAGGAGGAGGAGTATTATGGAGTCAACGGGGATTTCGAGTACTTGGAGGAAAGGGAGGGCTACGAGATCTACGTGTACAAGCAGAAAGAGTCGGAGGGTTCGGAAGTCGAGTACGAGGCGGAAGCTGGCGAAAAGGAGAAGAAAAAGCAATCGAAGAATGTCAAGGTGTTTAGGGTTGAAAGGCTACCAACTAAAAAGGGCACTCGACCCAGGGGCAGACCCAGAAAAAAGAAGAGAATTGTCGGTAAGAGAAAGATGGTAGAGCAGTCTCCGCCCCCAGCCAGGGCCACGGAATCCCCGGATCTTCAGAAGAAGATACATGATATCATCCAGGCGAACCTCCTCATGGAGCAGGAGAACAACAACATTGTCGAGGACAGTCACGAAAAGGAGAAGGGCACGCCCAAGGGCAAATATGAGGACGAAGAGTCCAAGAAGTATAGCTGCCAAATGTGCGACGCGCGCTTCAAGGGCAGCGGCGGACTTCGCAACCACTACAAAGTGGTCCACGCCACGGGCCCGCTGTTCAAGTGCGACGACTGTGGCAAGGAGTTCCGGCTGAAGGAGCGCCTCAAGCTCCACATCCGCACTCACACCGGCTTCAAGCCGTACAAGTGCCCAGAGTGCGACAAGACCTTCGCCAGAGGTGGTCAGCTAGTCCAGCACCGACGCACCCACAGTCAGGTAAAGCCTTACAGTTGTGACCAGTGCTCCGGGACGTTTACCTGTGCTGCCAACCTGGCGCTTCACCTGAAGCGCCACAACGGCCAGAAGGACCACAAGTGTGACATCTGCGGCCGGGGTTTCGTGCGCAGGGACGCGTTGAAGAAGCATCTCGAATGCCTCCACCGGGACGTCAAGTCTTTCCTCTGCGTCATCTGCAACAAGACCTTCAAGGGACACCTGCCTCAGCATATGAGGACCCACGCGCAGGACCGGCCCCATGGCTGCGCAACCTGCGGCCAGCGTTTCGCACAGAAGAGCCAGCTGACCGTTCACCAGAGGACGCACTCCGGGCAGAGGCCATTCCGATGCCTTGTCTGCTGGCAGGCCTTCGCCCACTCGACGGCGCTGAAGCTCCACACGAGGCGGCACACAGGTGAGCGACCCTTCAAGTGCGCCGAGTGCAACGCCGGCTTCACCCAGCTGCCCCACTGGAAGAAGCACATGAAGTGCATCCACGGCAGGAACGAGCCATACTGCTGCCGCAAGTGCAACAACTTCTTCAGGATCAAGAACGAGCTAGAGGCACACGAGAAGGACTGCATAGCCGATGACAAGGACGCCGGCGACTCGGAAGGCAACTCCGTAGACGGGATGTCGGCGAGCGCGCTGGAGAAGTACCGGAACATGTCGATCGAGAAGATGAGGCTGCTCCTTGCCGTGCTGCTGAAGAGAATCTCCAAGCCCGAGAGGCTGGACGAACTGGGTTTTGGTAAGAGGCTCATCGACGAGGTCCTCGTCGACTCACTCGTCTCCGCGGGCAAGGAGGCGGTGAAGGCTATTGGCGTCGTCTCCGAGTTCGAGGCGCTCAGAACGAACCTCGCCGTCTTCCTCGAGTGGACCGTGCCGAAGGAGCACTGGGACACCTTCCGTAAGCTGAAGAAGACGCCGGAAGAGGTGCTCGAGACCCTCACCAACACGTAAGGCTGTTTGCGCGATCGAGTGTTTGTGCACCCTCCATTGGGTACAGGAATTGTTTGTAAAGGGATAGCGATGTGTTTGATTAGTTACCCGTGATGCTTTTTCATTCATTCCTCGTTTCAAAATGTTTTAATCTTTATGAAGTTTATACGTTGGAGGTCGGAAAAAATAGTGTCAATAACGACACTTTGAGTGCGTTATTGAGCGTAATCGCGTATCAAATACCAATGGCTAAAAGTAACTAATCAAAACTCCCGTTATCTTGTGTAGTAATATATCAAAAACTCTGACTTTATCAAAAGGGTTTTCGTGTGTATTTCTCTTGAGATGAACTTTTGATGGACTTCGATTAGCGTTAGAGAGAGTCTTATATAGGAAAACTTTTAAAGAGAATGTTGCGAAGTGGAGATGTAGTCTCACACAGTGCCATAAGTTGCCATAAGTTATTATATATAAATGTATATGTAATAAATTAAGAACGTTTGTAAGGGACTGAAGTGCAATTGATTACGAGATTCCGTATAATTATTGTATGAGATTATCAAATTTAACACATATAAGTGATTGGCTTACATAATCAAAAATTTCAAAGACTAAGCTTCCATATTTAAAAAAAAAGTATATAGATGGTAGGCTTTGGATTAATTTAAGAGGGATGATAATATTATTTTGTATGGGAAATTAATCGATAATTAGAGGATCTAATTTTGTGATCAATTTCAAGGCAGTCCATATATATTTTGTTGTGAGAAAGGGAGAGAAAAAACGCGAGTCACACTTGCGACAATGAATGAGATAAAATAGTGCACGAATAGATATATAAAACGCACCGCCTTTCATCTATATTTATACACGACGATGTTAATCTTACTGTATGAGCTGTATACCAAAAGACAAAGTGTCTACCTTGGGTCTCGTTTTGTTAGCGCGAGGCTCGAGAAAAAGAGATTTCGATGCCCTGGAAAGGAGCCTTCGAAGGTCGTCATGACACGCGCCAGATCACTTTTAGCTGTAATAAAACGAGAGAAAAAAAAGCCAGAGGAAAAACAAAGCTAGACCGTTTACAAAACTATGTTAAGTGAGATTTTATTGTGTTCACGAATAAATTTCGGAAAGTAATTGTGAATATTGCGAAATAGTCTTTCCACGTTTCATTTTTCTACTGTAGGCATCAGAAATCGACGTTGAACATTCAGCCCAATCAACTTCGATTATAAATATTTCTGATACTTTTATTCTTTTCAATAGAAATAGATATACACTATTCTTTTTGTCAATCATAAAACACAAATGAATCTAGTGAGTTTTTGTAAATCTTTAAAGCAGATATAACCAATTTCAAAGAAAATAAGAAGAGACCAACGCGTTAAATCGTAGCTACATAAGTGAATGTGAGCCGACAATAAAGAATTATAGAGTAAATAGTTATATATATATTATACATATAAGCGTTTGAATGTAATTCATATTTATCCGGTTTGT
The DNA here is from genome assembly GCA_900474315.1 of Torymus auratus. Taxonomy (NCBI): domain Eukaryota; kingdom Metazoa; phylum Arthropoda; class Insecta; order Hymenoptera; family Torymidae; genus Torymus; species Torymus auratus. Next base: position 27,454 of record UXGD01001744.1, read on the forward strand.
AGAATTTTATGAAACTGTATATCTATATTTAGAGACACAAATTACTTAAAGTGAAAAGCAACACTTAAAAAGCATCTTAAATTGCAGTGATTCTTATTATTTTTCTTAAAGTGATGGTGCTAGAATCAGAATAAATTATCACAAATTGCTTCAAAAGCAAGATATTTCATTTTTATTTTTATTCTGAAATACTTAATGTTAATTCGTTTAGATGATATTATTTAATTACTTACTCTTATACAATACATTCAATGTATTAAGAAAATGGTTTTCTATTTTTGAAATAGAATTCGCAAACATTCTATTTAAAATAAGAATTATCGCAATCTTAATTGTAATTTCTTAATTCACAAGTCAATTATATACATGTTTTCGTTTACAAAAACATATAATTTAAGTTATTGTAATTATTGCTTTTGTTTTTATTTAACAGGAAAACTACAGATACGGAGTTTATTTTTTTACATTATCATCGGCGTCTATCCGCAAAAAAAAACAAACAAAAAATATTTAACAAATCTGCACATTTGATAAATGTACTTTACACCTATAGTGTATCAGCACTGCACAAGTAAAGATGGTGTGAGAGGGAGCGAGAGAGAGAGAGAGAGAGAAGGAATGCGAGCAAATGAAAATATATCGCTGTGACTTAAAAAATGTATTCCAGATCGAAATCTGGAAGTCGCTTGCCTGAATACTGGATGTAAATCGAGGTCGAAAGAGCATTGAATATTAGATCGAGGCAAAGTTGTATGTATCGGTGCAGACTTTCGTGAGACTCATAGACACACATATATACTTACGCGCGTACGAAGGAAGCGCATTGTTTTATTTTTCTTTTTTTAACGCCGCGTTCCGTACTTTTGCAAGAGCTTTTGTTCATGCGTGACGTTGAATTAGCTAATGAGTGCCAAAGCGATTTGAAAAAATCTGAAGAAGCTATTTAGATTATAGATAAATCTAATTTTATTACTATTCTGTTTTGGGATACCAAAGCAGCAAATATTTAAAACGGTAATGAAAAACAAAAACAAGCGACAAGTTACCGCTGTGATTCCAAATTTAATACCTTTATTATCGAGTCTAGAATAATGTTCAAATATCTTGTATCGACAAATTTTATAAATTTTCTGTTTTCATTTCTTTTGCTTCCTCCTAGTTTTAATTTCTCACAATGATGTAATAATATATAGGTACCCATCGATATCGTTATCATTGTAATCAATGACAGTAAATCATACGATCTACTTCCTGAATGAATATTTATATGATTTTTCTATTTTACATAAAGGCTGGAAAATAAAGTGTGGTTTTTGTAAGTGCCATGAAAAATTTATTTATATTATCGTTATTAAAAATTCAACGTGATGTACTCAATCAAAATTAATGTAGTTAAATATTTAGATCGAACTTTGTGTAAGTGTGACTTTTTGAATTTGAATTTAAGCGAAATTTCTTATTAATTCTTCAAGGTGATATTTTAATATATTAAATCATTAATAAAGAAAAGAAAACTTTGTAAAGAAAAAGATTTAGAATTCAACCATGGACTGTGCTAGCACAAAGCATACATAAATACAGGCACAGACAATAAATTATCATTTAAGAATCTTAGATTATTCAATATTATTAAAAATGTGTATGATTATTTAACCGTATGTCAAAAGACCAGAATACGATAATAAAGACATTTTATTAAACTTGTTAGTTTTTCTGATTTTTTACAATGCAGAAACAAAGATTTTTTGTTGGCAGTGCAATTTAAAAGCAACACTGAAGATGTGGTTGATAATAATTAGATATAAGTACACTTCTAATGTTGTAGTCGAAAGAATCTGTTAATTCGACTTCAAAGAACCTGTAAAGCGTTGTGCAAAATCCAAATTTTCTGTACTTCTTCAAGACTCTGACACAAAGATGAAATATATATTGTCTATATGCAACAACATCAACCAAAATTTTATTTATTTCAAACATAATGATTTTTAATTTACCTTTATTTTAAAATATATACTTATAAAAAAATATATTCTATATATTTCGGTTTATTCAAATTCCATAAATATTTTTAATAAAAACTTACAACTTTAAAATAATTTACGCGTGCTTATTTTTTTATTTCATTATTTATTTAATGTACTTTATGTGAATTTTACGTATCAATACCTCATTTCTAAGGAAAGACTCCAGGACTGAAAGGGATAACAAAAAAGTAAAAATAATTTTAATCGGCGGTTTCAAGGAAAAAAATAAAGTAAGTATGCTACTCTTAATTTACAGAAAAACTAATTAAATAATAAATTTCTACACGTTAATCTGGTTTTCATTTAATTTATTACAAGAACAAAAAAAAAGGTACCTTATAAAAAGTCTACAGCATCTATATCTTAACATCACATTATAGCTTCTTTTCTTTTGTAATACAGTTTTTTTATGTATTTATTTTAAAAATATATCAAAGACTAATTTTGTAATTAACTGTACGTAATCTGATGTTCTCTTCAATCATTTAATATTTCTTTTGAACTTTTTCTGTTTGACAGAGTTTGCTTCCTTAAACTGTTGTTTGTAATGTTTCGCTCTCAGGTGGTTTATAATAGCATATTTTTTAAAAGTTCGAAAATCACAATAATGGCAGTCCATAGATTTGTGCATAACTATCGGTTTTATCCATTTAAAATACCAATTCCAATCTTCTTTTGGATCTAAATCAAAATGTGCTTTCACGTAATGGTTTTGCGCAGTTTTTAAATTAATACTGTGAAAGCTGCAATGGCAGCATTTTAAAGTTAGGTCGCTACCGAAAAATTCTTTGAACAAACCATTAGTTTTCCTATTAGGTTGACATTTTACAAGATGTCGCCTGAAACCCGTTTTCGATGCACTCGATTGACTGCAGTGTGTACACTCGTAGACAAAACTTTGAAAGTGATAACTTTCCATGTGTTTCTTAAGACATTTCAAAGATGAATAGTGATGTACTTTACATCTATGTCGCGGACATTTAGGACAACGGTAAATATTGCACTCAGCCTGATGTTCTTTAAGGTGTGCTGCAGTAGGCAAACGCGCTCCACATTTTTGGCATCTCGTTAACGATTTAATCAAAGTTTCAATATCTAATAGTTCGCACATATCATGGTCTTCACTAGATTGAATATGTGCCCGTAAAAATATTAAGGAAGAGAATAGTCTGTCGCATTTCTGACAAACAATGGAAACTTTTTTACTCGTGCAATTAAAACAATTATCCATGTTTTCTTGATTGAAATTTGCAGTCCTTTCGAAACAGGATTTACATTGAAGAGCAACCAAACTTTCTGTCCCTAAAAGATTTGAAATCGAATAACATAAATAATTCTCGAAATCATTCAAGAAAATATCTTAACATAGAGGAATTAAATTATTTTTATGTTAATTTACACATCATTTACACATAAGGTATTTTAAAAAAAATTTGGAAATGAATTACAAAATCATGTAAAGACTTTACTAATTTTAAAGTATTTAAAATTTACTTATTTTAAAGTTCATAAGGTACAACAAAAAACTTCAAGTTAAAACATACATTTTATAGTTAAAAATTAAAAAAGAAAGTGTTATAATATTCTGAATTTGTGAGGTTTTGAATTAAAAATGAAATATCATTGAAAGAAAGTAAGTTTTTGATGAAGAATGTAGTGCAATTTAAAAATCAAATTGAAAATAAATCGTCTACACCACAAAAATAAATGTAAAAATTGTAAATTTTAAGGAGAATGCGTAACCTTTGGATCGCAGATTAGTATCAAATTGAAAGATCGTGTTTTAGAATAAAAAATAGTGAACCCCTGTTCCAGAATTTATTCTCATAGGCCCTTTTACTCGAGATATGTGCCATGTTATCTACAAAATGAGTGATTTTGATAAAAAATGATATCTCTTCTATTGCATGTAACTCTGCAAGTATTCCCGTTACGAAAATGGGGTATAAAATTTGTATAAGTAGGCAAAAAAGCTTTATTTTAAGCACTATTTCGTCTAAAAATATCGATTTTTCAGGTAGTTATGAGAAATCAAAAATAGCGTAAAAAAATAATTGAAATTTTCCTCTTTCTTAAAGGATTTAAAGGTGGTTCTTTCACGGGGATTCCAGTCAAATCAAGGCTAAATGAAAAGGTTACCGAAGATTAAAAAAACCATAGTTACTAATAATTATAGTTTAGTCTAATAATAATACACTAATACTAT
>UXGD01001745.1:0-31670 GCA_900474315.1 Torymus auratus
GTCACTTGCGCTCTCTCTCTCTCTCTCTCTCTCTCTCTCTCTCTCTCTCTCTCTCTCTTTCGGCCGACCACACGCAGCTGTTACTACTTGACTGCGCGTGTGTATCCGCAAGCCGCGGGTCAGGCGTAATTTTTTAATCGCTGTTGCTACTTTTGGTGAAAGGGTGAGAAAGAGGCTCAGGGTTACGAGGTTTATATTTGCAGGAAGAATTTCGGGAGTGGGACAGGAAGCTGGAAGAGATGTTAATATTAGGATGGTTTTGGTTACTTACATGTATATTGAGAGCTTGAAAATTTAATATGTGTAATGAAATGATGTGTTTCACTGATCGTGAATTATGTCTTCTTGATTATTTTAAAAGGGAAATGTGTAAATAGATATATGATTAAATATTTGCGGTGGCTCTGGAGATATGATGTAATATAATAATCGCGTAAAAATAACAAATAAAGAATAATTTAAATAATTAACTTTGTATTATATTACGGCTAATATGTATCTGCAATATTGGATTTACTTTGTAATATTGAATGACATTTCCCTTCGGCGCTGAATAAATATCAGAATATAAATGCAATAATAAAACATAAAAGTAATAATAAAATTTTACATCCAACATTAATAAAGAACAAAGATACTTCAATCAACTGTTTTACTTTAAAATTCGTTTATCGAACATCAATGATACCCTAAATGAAAATTCAAATAAAATTTTTAATTAATGTAGCGCTCTCCCACGCAACAAACATGGCATATTATAATCAAATGCCTATCAATTCAATTTCAATCATAAACAATGATGTGTATCCCAGTTCACACAACAACAAACTATTTTCTATCTCTGCATTTCTCCCTCACATCCACCCCCTCCGCCAAGATTCTACCCAATAACTATCCAAACTTCTCACCTCCCCCATGAAACCCTCACCTCACTTATAACCCCCCTTGTCGCCGTATACACACACACGCGCGTGCATATAACTCACTGCCGTTCCGTCTCAGCATTGACCCACTTCCGGCCGCCATAAATTAACAAACTCACGCGAGCGGGAAAAAGCACAGCTACTCTGATTTCCCCCGCCAGTATTATGGACGACCACCTATACGGTGGCTCACGCACTTCCGGCTGTTTTCGCAGGTGGTGCGCGCGGTTGTTGTTTGTGCGAGCTTGTGTGCGGGGTTTGTTGATGGAGGCACATAGCGGCGAGTGCGCCGAGTTGTGTAATTGGAGATGGCGCGGGTTGAGAAATGCCGGCGGTCGTTGTGTATACATGGAGAAGAGAGGGATGCTTCGTTGGGGTTGTGGTATGTGGGAAGGGAATTTGAACGGTTAGTCGGTTAAACTAGAAAATTAAAATGGTGGTAGATGGGTTTGGGTTATTTATTAATCTTAGTTTATGTATGAGAATTTTAGGATATATACACATAAGCAATTATTTAAGCTAAATGTTTGAATTTATAGTAATTTTGTGCATAGTTGTTAACGTAAAAGAAAATAAAAGATAAAGTAAGCTATAACAGCGTTTCGTTGAATTTAAAAATGTACAGTTAAATAAAGAGAGTGCATTCCTTATTTGATTATGGCTGACTATAATTTACTTTATTGAACATTTCAAATTTACATAAAAAAAATAAAAAAGCGAGTGTAGTCTCGCACTGTATTGTTGAACTAAAAAGTATACATTTAAGTAAAGAATACGTCTTTTATCTGACTATATAGTTGAAGAGCATTAAATTTTCCCAGATGCTATGTGCACTGCGCATTTTATAGTCCGCTGTATATACACTGCATTAAGTAACATTTTTATAATGTTGTAACTTTCAGTGCCACAGTAGTGGGGCCAAGGAAAATTTAATTTTAAGGAAGCCAATATTTCCTGAAGTTTAAAAGATGCTCTCCGAGCTGAGACATTTATTTTCAGACGTTCTGTTTATTACTCAAGTTAAAAGTAACATGTAATTTATTATATAAAGTATAAAAAAAATAGTTCTTTCTCAAAAAATCCTTAAAAATAATAAAACCTTAAATCGTGTTACGAACATTGAAATTAGAGCTGCACGAGAACGAGACAATACAATATTTCTGTAATTATTGTCTTGTCTTGAAATTCTTGATCATATTGGAGTTACACAGACATGCGACAAAAAGCGAGTCGTTTGTTTACAAAATTAGAGGTCCATGTAGAAGAGAAAAGCACGCAGATGTAAAATAGTAAGTGTTTGAAATAATTGACTTGTTCACTGGCGCACGTCTCCGTAGCTCCCTTTTTTTCGAGGACCTCGCACGCACCCCGGGTATTTGGATTTCAGACCTTTTTAAATGATTCACTGTTAAAATTGTCCTTAATTTTAAGAAACTTTTATGTTACAATTAATACTGAATTTTAACAATAATGTAACGGAATTTAATTTATACAAATACATTAAGTTTAATTCAAAAATATTGAAATTTCATACGTACTAGAAATTTAAATAATTTTTTGTATTGAAATTGAATACGGATAACAGAAAACAAATTAATATAAAAGTATATGCCAGTTTTTAGTAAAATTATAATAAACATTTAAATTACGTATGCAAATGAAATTTAAAAATAATCGAAATAAAGAATAAGAATATAAGTGAAATTTAAAAATAACATAACTAAAAATAATTTCATACAGAAATATTTTAATTTTAATATAATATGCAATTGAAATTTACATATAATCCATATAATCTAAATAAAAGTTAGATGTGTAACTGAAATTTTATAACAATGTAACTAGAATAATATAAAAGAACATTAAGTTTCATAGATAAAAATGTTCTTAAATTTAAGAAACTTTTAAGTTTCAAATTTACTGAATTTTAAGAATAATGAAACTGAACGTAATTAATCATACAAATAAATACACTAGTTTTAACACAAAAACAATCAAATGTCGGCACAAGTATAAATAAATGCCAAATTGGAAATTTGATTTTCCCCACCATATATATGTGCTGTCGGCCAGAGCTTAGTTCGCACGCTGCCGCTAGGCGGCACACTCCCCCCACAACCTACCTAAGTAAATAGGCTCGAGGGGATATAGGAGCGCGGCACACATCTTGTCAGTAGATCAATTACCGAAGATTAGACAAGGCTCACCACAACCTTGATATTGTATAGAAAAATATTGTATCGATTATTGTCTTGAATATTGAGGCAAGACAATACAATATCAAGATTAATCTTGCTATAGCAATAGGTATATCCTTGTTCTCTGCTTCTGAAGCGCGTGATGCAGCCTTGATGTGTATCTAGTCTATTTGTTGTTATCATTACTCTCTCTATTTCCATGTTCATTATCCCACAACCTGTCGTTGCTTGAACATCATATAGGCTAGGCGGCGCACCCTCTTCGTTTAGCCTCACGTACCCAAGTAACCCGGCACGAGGGGATATAGGAGCGCGTCGCCGACTAACCTTTATCACTTAAGCATCTTGTTATTAGATGGTTGTCATCAACTACCGAAGTTTATTGAATTGTGATTATTTCGATAAATTATTACGATTAGAAAATGTTTAGATATTTTCAAGATAAGATAAGATTCTTTACCTTCTTGAGACCACAATCTTGATATTGTATCGAAAACTGTATATAAATATTGTATCGATTATCGTCTTAATATCGAGGCAAGACAATACAATATCAATATTAATCTTGCAATATATATCGTGCAGCCCTAATTGAAATTGCAATCATAAATTTTGCAAAAATTAAACATTTTTAATAAAATCCTGGAAAATTCTTTCTCCTATAAATTATTACAACATAATACGGTAGAAAATTTCACGTATACAGGACAACGCGTATAAAACAGAAATCCTAATACGCATCCCTAAAAGGACAATACCGTCTCCGTCTCTCTCGCAATGCGCGCATGCACATGCATATATATACATAGGCAAGTATAAGGAGCGTCGTTTTATCTCGGCGCGCATTTAATTGAAGCCGAGGATGCGCTGCTCTCGCTGTGGTGCTGCAGTTTTCCCAGTATTGTATACCGAACAGCTATAGCGAGACGATCGCGGAGGCGACCTAATGGCTGATATCCTGTGAGTCAGAAGCGTCCTTGCGCCGTTCGCGATATTACGTCTCGTTCCTTCGCCGTTATGTGTCTATGTGTGTTTGCATGTCTATATATATGCGTCATGCGCTCGTTTTCGATAATGTATACGACTGTACGCGGGCGGATTCGTCGCTCGTGCGCTTAATCTACTGCGGGGAATCCGCCGGCCGGAGGAGAGGAATTTTAATTGCGCGTGGCGACGCTCGCGTGAGACGGACGGTTGGCGCGGGATTAATGGCCGTAGGTGTATTGCATTTGGAAAGTCGTGACGAATTTTGTGTATTATTTATTGATATAGGAAAATTGAAAATTTCGTTTGATTACGCCATGCAGGCAAAAATGAAAAAATGCATTTTTTAACTGTTCTAAAATATCGAACAAAGTTTATTAGAATATATCGCATATTGGATTGTTTGCAAACTGTGAATATTACATGTCGACCGGCCGACAGATGATTTCATGAAAATTGACGGGGAACCATCTCTGCGTATATATACAGAACAGTCAATCCCATTGGAACTAGGTCATATTGAAATGGCCGTATATATAACTTCAAAACGAACTTATACTGTCCCAACTATATTATTAGATTTTTCTGAAAAAGTATTAACTTCTGCCAAAAACGAAATAAATCACATTGCAAATATGGACGCGCGCAATAATTGTTCTAATCCTGCGGCAGTTAATCGCTTCCAATTAATCTGACAAAAACTACATACCCACCGATGCTTTCTAGTTTCTAATGACAGCAGAACCTCGCGCGTGTGCGCAATTAAAACCCGCATCTAATACCATTAGCCCGACGCTCGCGTACGTAGCGCTAAATCACGGCTTTTAATACGACGAAATGCACTATCCCCCCAAGGCGGCTTTCTCATAATCGCGCGCGCGTCACCTCAACCTTTTTCCCATTGTGTTATTACACGCGCAAGGTTTTTGCTGTATATATGTTGTAGCTGCTTTTCTCTCGATAAGACGGTTTATATCATAACCACGACGACTTCATTAATTAGGATCCTCGAGATAGGGCGCAGTCGTCGTCGTCGATAGCCTGAGATTTCACGGTCGAGAGCCGAGGAAGAGAGAGGCACTTATCCTCACGCACGCGCTCATTACGATAAATGTATGCTCGTGTCTCATTATGAAAAAAAAGTAAATAATATAGGTAGCTCGGATGGTCGGAATATATATAAAGTATTGTGAGATTTTCTCATTGTGTGATGGAAAATGCAAGTTTATGGGTTTTCATCGTGTGGTGGATAAAATAATTGTTATTATTATATTGAGTAAATGAATAAATGAAGATCATATGTATTTTGTTGCGGGGTACTTGTAATATATGTTCTTTTGTTTAAACGGTCAATTTTTAATAATGTTTAATTAATTATTCACGATTTCATAAGTAATATAATAACAAACGATAATTCGTAATTAATAATCACAGGAAATGAATTAACTGCTCACAATTATTCATATACACATTTAAATGTCAATATGCTTTAAGAAATGCATGTTATGAAAACACTTTTCAAAAAAGAATAAAGTGGAAAGAGTAATCTAAGCAATAAAATTTATGACTTGCAAGTTAAATTTTGTAAATTGAAAGAAAAAATTGATAAAACTATAAGAGCAAAATCGGTAAGCGCTCTTCATTTGAATTAAAATGTCTAATTCACTATATAACATCAACGTACTTTTTCTATTCACTTTAATTTGCTCGCAACCCAATACTCTCCCATTTTTTTTTCTCTCTCACCACTCCCCTCACTCCATACTCATTTCCTCTATACACACGCGCCGCAACAAGCGGCCATTAACTTCCATCAACGAAAAACCTTACACCTCTAATCCTCCATTACTCTTCTCTCCAACACCCACCCACACACTGTCGCGCGCACCTACGCGTGGTGTCTTCCTATATACGCACACATATATAATATACTAACGACGTGTCTCTCTCGTCGCTGGCTTTCAGGTAACGGCCTGGCGGACAGACTTGGCCTGGTGTCCTTCACCGCGGAGCACCCGTTTCTCTACTTCATCGTCGACACCGAGACGTCGGTCACCCTCATCGCAGGCCGCATCGACGATCCCCTCAACTCCCGGATACTCTGAGAGCCAGGAAGGATGAGCGAGAGAGAGAGAGAGAGAGAGCTGTGGAAGCTCTGCTACTGCTGTTGCTGCTCATTTGAATGTGAATCGGGACTTGATTTCGAACGAGGGGGGAGGAGGCGATTACGTATGTCGGGTGATTGATGACGAGTATATGTGTGTGTATATGTGCAGGGGTAGGTGGAGGAATAGGTAATCGGGGGATGAGGGGACGAGTGATTAGCGGGGTTAAGGGATTCGAGAGATTTTTCTTTGAGAGGGTGGATTGGTGTAGTTTTTTATATGAGGAAGTTTTTTAAATTGTTGGGAGACGTTGATGGTGGTTTTGATATACGCGGAAGGAAATAGTTTAAATTTTAGGTACAGTGGTATAGACAGTGGGCATTTTACAGATATTTTGTATTTAATTAAAGAGGTATTACGGAAGCTTCTGGAATTTAATAAAGAACGAAAGAATTTTTTGGAATAACGATTCGCATGACTGAATTCTGGCATATTTTTGATAAACTTTGTTAGTTTATTGCGTTACATAAAGTTTCAATGTTACGTAACGCGACGTTGGTAATAACGTAAGGATAATTTATCAAAGCGATAATATGATCTTTAGGAACTTGAAAGCCGATTAATAAGGTAAATGGCCAATCGATTAAGTACGCTATATAAATTTCCTCTAAAGCTAATTGGATCATTTTACCTGATTAGCGTAATTTAGACGCGTCGCTTGATTACACGTTTAATTAAATGTTTCCGAAGCTAATGCACGAAAGGAGAAATGAATATTGTGATGACGGTTTCGATGAGGTAGCTCTAATTATCCATTTAAGCCCGTAATATGATAGAAAGCGTTTCGTTGTATGTTGTTTTACTTTTCCTAATTAGTTTCTACGACGGGCCCGACAAGTGTATAAGCGAGGCGAATTAAAGTAAACGAGATGAATTTAGATGGCGTTTCGATGACGTCTAAGATTTTCGCTCGCTTGCGTGGGAGATCTAATCAGCTGATATCGTTTTATTTCGCGTCGAGTGTAAGATGCCTTAAATTGTATTTTACAAAACAGGAATTATGTGTTCTTTATGGTGATACGAAGTATGTAACAGAATTAAAGGCTTATTTCGAGACATAATTTGCAGAAGAGTATAATTTGCTTTGAAGAGTGTGATTAGTATTTTGTCAGAATTCTAGATACTATTCTTGAAATAGATTTACCTATCAGCTTTTATTTTTAATCTAAGGACATCAATTTGGCTATTTAGTTCATGTTATACTCTGTTAAATATAATACATGTACGCATATGTTTCAAGTTGATTAGCTAAGTGCTATGAACAAACTTGTTACATCATTGCATTGATTAAAAAGAGTATCTACATTGACAAATTTGCGATTGAACGTCAGGGTCAAACATGAATTTAAAAAGGTTGATATTTATAACAGTGTCGGTTATTTAAGATTCGTAGCTATCAATAACTTGAATATTATTACACCTTTGCTCTATCTGTATTTTAGTATTATTGATTCGATGTTCTTATTTAGCTATGACAAAATAAATTGCAGTTATTAATTTTGCTGCACTTTAAAAATATTATAAATTATTGTACTATGATTTATGTACTATGTGTAATATAAAAATAATGTATTGTTTAAATGAATAAACATTTTAATTCAATTTTTCGAACGTTGTTCTTTAATACTTTCTAAAAAATGTGTAAGTAACGACGATATGCTTATTTTAACGCAGGGAAATAAATATGAATTTCACATCCAATAATCAACTTGTATTTATTTGGCAATACTTATAAATAACAAATTCAAGCTCTATAAACAATTATATATATTTATAAAATTATCTGTAATAGTGTCATCTCTTAACTTACATTCACGCACTTCTATGTCCATGTAAGTATATGAGTTTGAAGTATTCGCTTTGTACAAAATCGTGTATTAAAAAAAGAAATGAAAGAAACAAAACTTACAAAAGAAACACTTTGCGCCAGGGCAACGTTAAAAAAATAAAAAAATAAAAAATAAAAAGAAATAAAAGGGTGATGGAGTGATATTTTTACATAATTATAACACTGTATCGCATACACTACGTATAAACTGTACAACACGAAGAAAAGTTAATGAAAACGTTCGTTTCGTAAATCTGGAGAAAATAGTAATAATATATAGGGCAAGAGTTCAGCATTTACAAAAAAAAAGTAAGTATCTTGCGCTGTACAAACGAAAATCCTACCTTGATTATGTGGCGACTAGTATCAAAAATAGAAATATTGCTTTCTCGACGAACGCAATGGTATATTTTCTTTCAACTCGATGGAAGTTTATTTTTGTCTGAGTACGTGTAATGTGATTTTCAACGATCGATAACAATGTATAAAGTATACGAATATAGTTTTAATGCGATTGGACTGATAAAAAATATGTTTATCTTTGCTTAATTTAAAATGATTAAATATCGTTAAATTAACGTATATATTAACATTAAATATTTCGTTATAAAGCACAGTGAAATTTTAAGTTTAAAATTACACAATGACAATAAATAATTTCACTAAACTCCTCTGAATTTCAACGAGATTCGCCATAAGATAGGAATTTTCAGACTTCTGCGTCGCTCGACGCGCAACATTACAAGACTCCGCGCACTTCTTTTATAAACCTAAATACTTAGATACCTAATGCGAATATATTAATCGTTTAATTTACTCGTATTCGTAAACATAAATACAAAAATATCGGCAGTGTTCGGGCACCGACTCTCTCGAGCCGAAATCCATAGAACTCGGCTCTCTGAGTATTATACTTTACGTCTAAATTACATTCGGCATGTATATATATCTATATTTCACACTTTACTTCAAAGTCTTTTCTACATCATGGACGTGTTCTTCGTTCATCCTCGATACAGGAGGTTTTGATATTAATAAAAACTACCATTTATCGGTCACGATATGTTGTGAGACAAAACGCACGTCGGACTTTCGTCAATTCTGGTAAACGATGTGAGGGTGACAATCGTCGGATCGACGATGTATCTTTCGCGCATTCTCGCGCGTTCCGTTATATCGCGTTCGCTTTGTAGATTTCATAGGCGACAGCTCATGTGACGCTCTTGATGATCCAGGGCACGAATTTAGAAATCCTTGTACAGACGCCCGGCAGGTTAGCCTCGGCGCAGCCGATGCCCCAGGAGATGATGCCCGCCAGGAAGTAGCGACCGTCCTTGCCCCGCACCTGCAGCGGACCACCCGAATCGCCCTGCGAATGATTTTTTACGATTATTATTGAAAATTGTGCGGGTATTGGGTTGTTGGATTTTGTGTGACAGAGTTTGTTGGTTACCTGGCAAGAGTCTTGGCCGCCGGTTTCGTAGCCGGCGCAGAGGAATATTTCCGGGATGAATTCGTGCCTGCCGGCCTTCAGGAACATGGCTTTGCACCTGTCGTTACTCACAATTGGCACGGAAACCTACGATATTATACGTATTATAGAAGTATTTGTCGATAAATTTAGAATAGTAATGGTTATTTAGTATTATATAATTGAAAATAACGTGATAAACTACAATGAAATAAGTTTGAATATTGAAATTCTATTTGAAATAAATTCAGATTAAAAGTCAATCATTTCCCTTCCTAAAAAAAGAATAACTGCCAAAGTAATGAAGTATTTAATGATTGAATTTCATTGATCTGCAGAGACTAACTGTCAAGTTTTTTAAAAATATTTCTAAATTAAAGTCTCGAACTTAAAAAAATAACTAAATTAAAATAAAGTATAAAAATTAAAGTTTATTTTTCTTACTTTTCGAATTTGTCTATAATTATCTTATTGTTTGAAGAAGAAAAATAGAAGTTATTAGAAAAAAAAACATTAAGCTAGTTTAATGAACAATCTAATAATTTGCTATCAAATTCTTTTTGCTCAGACTCACCTCCTGCAGAACGGTCGGCAACGTCCCACCCTCGCTCAGTCTACCCCATCCTGTGACCGTCGCGTTCTCGCCAACGAGCAGCTCGTCGCTCGCCGGCAGACATATCGGCGATATGTGGGGCGCGAAGGTGAGCGGCGTCTCGAGCCGCACGAGCGCCAGGTCGTATTCGAAGGTAAAGAAGTTGTATTTGGGATGGACGACCTTCTTCGTGATGCCGCGCTCCACGTACGGCAGTCGCTCCTGCACGGACGTGAAGTCGTACTCGCCCACCCGGATGCGGATCTGCGACGTCAGCAGGCTGCGAGGAGAAACATGTATTATTGACGTGAGGTCGGAGTATTATATAGGTGGGATAAAATTGTAAACTGTAAAATGTAAATTGATAATAGGTATTTTAATGATTCTCGAATGATTCGTTGATATAAATTTACAAAGAAATTATCATAACTAAAAATAGAAAAATGATGGCGCTATTGTCACATTCATTTGAGATTTAAAAATTCGTCATACATATTTATCGACTTTGTGATAAGCACAATGAAAGAGGAGGAAGCAGAGTCATCGCAATGTACGAATTTATTATACAACTAATTCCACGTATTTTTTGATCAGTTAGTATTTTTGGTTAATCAAATAATACTATCGAAAAAGACGCATAATAATAAATTAAACGTTAGTACTCGTTAAACCGAATTGTCGCTTGTTGTAATGATGTTACTTATTTTTAGCATACTATCTTTTAGTAAAGAAAAATACGTAAAAGAATTTCTAACGAAAATGATATGATTAATGGACAGCATCCTGTGATAGGTACAGTCACTAATAATGATAAAATATCACCCATTTGTAAGAGAATCATTACTGGTGTTATTACTGAGTGTAGTCTTCAATGGGGAAGCACATAATTTTTTATACTCTTAATACTACAAAATATGGAGTTAAACGCAATTATTGTAATTATTTTTATTTCTATAAGCCAAGTTAACGCGGAGTGCCCGTTACGCGAACATGCTGTACAGCTTAGCTGCACTAGATACGAAACGTTAAGTATTGATATATTTATTTGATTAATTTAATGATATAATTAATTTTTGTCATTTTAATAGTGTATATAAAAATGAACACTACTCTTATGAAACTACATGCTCAAGAAGAAATTGGATGGGCAGCCTAAAGACTTACAACTGTGATTGTTACGGAACTAGGGTAAAATAGAATCGTAATTTCACATTTTTTTCAGTTAATTATTTCAAAGAAAATTTGTAGGTTAGTACGGACTATAAGGGAGTAAAAACATGTTGCAATGGATATGATCAGTTTGGAACCGATCTCTGTGTACCCCGTTGCGATCGAGATTGCGGACCCAACGGTGTTTGTACTAGACCAGGTGTTTGTGGATGCATTGACGGCTATAAATTGTCTCTAAACGGATGCCTACCCATCTGTTTGGTAAAGTGCGTAAACGGCAAATGCATATATCCAAACGTCTGTTCTTGTTATGACGGTTACCATCTATTACCTGACCGTTACACTTGCAAGCCATCCTGTGATTCTTGCACTGCTGTAGAGTCATGTAAGAATCCTTCAATTTGCGAGTGCATCAAGGGCTACACTAGAAATCCGATGACGAGAAGGGACAAAGATACACTGGCACCCGAATGTAAGCCGATATGTTCCCAGGAATGTAAGAACGCTGATTGCGTCAAACCAAATGTATGTCAGTGTCGTAAGGGATACGCTGATATCGACGACGACCCCAATACCTGCGAGCCAATATGCAGTCACAGCTGCAAAAATGGAGAATGTGTTGCACCAAATACTTGCACTTGCCATGATGGCTATCGAAAAAATGGGGTATTGTGGAACATTTGTGACCCTGTTTGTAAAGAAGAATGTGTCAATGGAGTAAGTCTATTCCTTTGTAGAAATAATCGTATAATATTTTTGGATTTGTTCACTAAAAAATCTAATCTGAATCAGTTTTGTACACTTACTATTCTTTTGAAAAAGTAGAACTGTATAGCGCCAAATACATGCATCTGTGATCATGGATATCAATTAAAAGCTGGAAGTTGGCACGTCTGCGAACCGGTGTGTTCGAAAAAATGTATCAACGCAGTAAGTTATTATTATGATCCTATAAATGAAAATTATACCGTCACAATTCCTATACTAAATGCATAACTTTAGAAATGCGTAGAACCAGAAAAATGTTCTTGTAAAAGTGGATATTTACCATCACAACGAAACAACTTTACTTGTGAACCCCATTGCAGTATGTCTTGTTTGCACGGAAAATGTACAGAGCCGGAAGTATGCACGTGTGATTATGGTTACACAGAAAGAAATAATAAAACGTCATGTGAACCTATATGTACAAAGGAATGTGTCATGGGGGTTAGTATATTTTTACAATGTTATTACAAATAGGATTTACTGAAGATACTAATCGTTTCATAAAATAGGTTTGTACAGCACCAAACGAATGTTCCTGTAACCAGAGGTATAGACTAAAAGCTGGAAGTTGGCATGTTTGCGAACCAGTTTGTTCTGAAGAATGCGTAAATGGGGTTAGGACTTACTTTTACATAGGAAATATCATATGATATTGTTTTTTAAAATACATAATACTTATTTTTGTAGAAATGTGTAGCACCAGAAGAATGTGTTTGCTTTGATGGTTATTTACCATCGAAACTATCCAATAATATATGTGAGCCACATTGCGATAGTTTGTGCCTGAACGGACGATGCACAGCACCGTTGCAATGTACCTGTGATTACGGTTACAAAGAAACGAACAATAAAACATTGTGTGAACCGTTATGTACTGAAGACTGTATAATGGGGGTTTGTATGCATACAGTCAGAAACCTAAGTGTTACAGAACGTAAAACTGAATTTTTGTTATCAACTGTAGGATTGTACAGCACCGAACACTTGTAGTTGTCACTTTGGGTATCAATATAAGGCTGGTAGTTTGCACATTTGCGAGCCAATTTGTTCATCGGAATGTATCAACGGGGTTGGTATACTTTTCAATTTGCATCATTCACAGTTCAATGTTTCCAAACACATATACTTATGCTACTATTTTATTTTTTGATTTTCATATAAACAGGTATGCATCGCACCGGAAACGTGCTCTTGCCTGGACGGATTCGTCAAAACACCAACAAGCGACTACATTTGCAAACCGCATTGCACTAGCTCTTGTTCACACGGACGATGTACAGCCCCGGAAGTGTGCACTTGTAGTATTGGTTATAGAGAGAACGACGATAACACAGAGTGCGAACCCGTATGCACGGAGGACTGCTACATGGGAGTAAGTATAAAAAACTGTCATTCAGCAGATCAATGAGTTCCTAATTATCATATTTTATATTTAGAATTGTACGGCACCAGATATCTGCACCTGTTTCGAGGGTTACAAATTAGCCGAGACCAGCAATTTCACCTGCGAGCCTATATGCGACAATGGTTGTGAGAATGGATTCTGCACAGATCCGGATATCTGCGTTTGCTACGACGGTTACGAGAAGAGAAATTTCACGGATGACAACTCAAAGTGCATCGCTATCTGCGAATGCGAGAACGGATACTGCAATGAAACGAGTTCGACATGTGAATCATGCGAGGTATCAGTCTCATCCTACGTATCCGGAAAGATTTGCTTGCCACACTCATTTAAAAGGTCCAATAATTATTGTCATTTTCAACCTCTCCAGGAAGGCTACAACCTGACAACCCTCGCTGACAGCAACTCAACCAGCTGCGAGCCTCACTGTGACGGCGACTGTACTCACGGCCGTTGTTACGCACCTCAGTCATGCGACTGCAACGAGGACTACCTCGCGACCAACGATACCCAGGGATACACCGTGTGTGTGCACGCCTGCGGAGGGGAATGTGCGCATGGAGCTTGCGTCATGGACAATGGAACATGCGAGTGCTTTTACGGATGGACGGGGACGTTCTGTGACGTGCCAACCATGTGTGTCGTCGACATGCCAGAGGATTTCGCCCTGAACAGGTACAATGATGTGATGGAGGTATCGGAGATGTTGGGTATGCGTGTATAAATGTTTGTTGGGTTGGTAGGACATGGAGCGACGGCGATAACTTTGAGAATGAAACGATGGGTATCGAGGAGACGTGGAATGGGCCGAGGTGTAGCAGGCGGTGCTTGTATGAGATTGTTAACGAGACGAAGTGTGTCAATCAGACTGATGGGGAGCAGCTGAAGATTTTGTGTTTTATGAAGATAGGTATGTGGATGGACTAATATTTAGTTGTCGTACATTTTTGACTTGTGACTAATAAATCACTAAACAATTAAAATTTGATAACTTTTTTTTCTAAGAGCGATTGTATTAACTTTTTACGAAATCGAAAAAGAATTGTTGTAGTTGCTAATTGTTTTATTTTTATAAATTTTAGATGCAGCGTGCAATAGTATTACTGCAGTTAAACTTTCCCCAAATTCGGAACTGTTGTACATTACAATAGGTTCGATATGCAGCTTAGCTACTTTACTACTCGTAACTACCTTGATAGCTGCAAAGATATTGAGCAAACGACCGAACAAAGCTGAACCTGTTGGTGAGGATACATTTAAAAATTATAAATTTAAATGGATACTCAAACTAATCTTATACAAATGAATTATTTGTTTTTGTTTCAGAGTTGAATTTATGGAGTCACGTTGAATTATAAACGTAGGAAATAATGGCTTATGATGCATATTAAAAATGTTGACGCAGCTTGCAACCAGACGATTGTAATTTAATATTATTTATACAGATTATATATTTTAATTAATCTTGTACAAGCAACCGTAGTTATGTTGAACACAGTATTCACAATAAAATATCAACCATCGTTAAGGAGACTCATTCTGCAGTTACTTAGATTCTTCCATTATTCTGAATCGCTCATTATAAGTTATACATACATTGCATGCCTGTTATTATCACAGGGAAAGTTTTCGTCCAAATTGAAAAATCTATACACTTTATTCGCAAGCCTATATAGGAGGAAATCCACAATACTTTCAACTACTGTATAAGCTTTTTTTAAAGTAATTAATGCTGCCATTAGCTTGATGTGCGAAGCACATCAACTGGACTGTGAACTCTTCAATTGAAACTATAGAAAACCAGCTATTTTCAAAATGGCACCTTTTTAGATAGCTTTGTACATCCCCACGCTGCGCCGTGCGCTGCACACTCATATCGATCACAGGACATGTTTTCTACCTAGTTTCCATTAAAGATTTTACATCCAGTCTAGTTTCTGTGCTTCGCATGGCAAGCTAATGACAGCAATAAATTACTTAAAAAAACTTATAATAGTTAAAAGTATTATTGATTACCCATATAACTAATCAAAATCTCCTTCTCTCAAATGTACATAATACCCATAATTCCGAAAACCCACCTATACATCAACTCTATGCACATAATATACTCACTCGTCAACGCAATGTCCGGCGGTAGCGATCCAGTTCTCGTTCAGCACAGCTCCACCGCACCTGTGAGTACTGGAGAATCCGAAGAACGAGGTCCTCCTGACCGACACCTGCCAGGGCCACTTTCCAAAGGACGCCTCCTTGCCACCAACGATACGCGTCTCCGGCCCAGGGAAGAGCGCCGGCGTACCGCAGACCATATCGCTGTTCTCCGGCGCCGCGGGTACCGTCAACACCGAGCCAGTACGTTTCTCTGTCATCTCCGTCGTCGACGAGGAAGAAGAGGCGGAGGACGATGATGTGACGGGTCGAGTTGTCGTCGTGGACGTAGTTGTCGAAGTGGTGGTCGACGTTGTCGAGGTGGTAGTTGTGGAGGTCGTTGTTGTTTTCTTCGTCGGACGTGGCTTCGTGGGCGTCTCCAGATACGACGTCGTGATGTAGTGCGCCGAGTGGGGCTTCTGGTAGACGTTGTTCTGAAAGTGCAGAGGCGTGGTTTTATAGGGTATACTTTGAGAAGAGTTATTTATGGCTTTTTATGGTGATAAATGCGTTGTTTTCAAATATATCATGGTTTTTGTACACTCGAAATTATGATGATTATTATCGTCAGAATGTCGTTGTATAATAATTAATTAATGACGCGCCGGTATTGCATCACGGCCGTAAAAGACGACGGCTGTGCGTTAGAGAACGGAATTGTTCGAATTATATTGAAATGTGCAGTGAGCCGCTGTCTGCCTCCTAATGTTACGGACAAGCGGAATTGGCGCGGTGAATATAATTAATTTGCGCTTGGATTAGTAGAGAAACGTTTGCTTTGTGCGTGGAGCTAGACTAAGGCAGAAATTGCTTCAAAAGTGGCAGTCAAATGTGAAATTGGCATATTATTAATCGAAATGATATTCGAGCAACGATAGTTGGATAAGAGAAATGAATTTTCTCTGTAAATTTAAAAATTAATATCGCGTCAATTTTATTCGCTATTTTATATGTATGAATGTATTTATTAGCGCGAGTTTTGAGAGTGAGTGCGAGATGTTAGCTTTAATAACGATCTGATAACTTCAGTGATAAGTATAAATATAATTAATAGTTTTAGTCATACGGTATTCTAGCCAATCTAATTTCTAGTTATATTAAATTATTCTACTCTACTTCCCATCTGTGATATCACTATTTTAATTCTGACTTACTACTGTGTATTATATAGCTTTAAGTTTAGACTGTGATATTTCGCAATCAGTATTAATTTAAAAGACTGAAATTAGGCATTGACTATCATAGAATTTTAAATAAATCTGTTTTATATTGCGATCTTAACGATGTATTTCAAATATTACAAGAATGTTACATGACAAATGTTACGTAACTGCTTTAAATTTGTAAACTACTTTTTACAATAAATGAAATACTAATACTAATATATACTAATACTAAAATTGAAAAGTAAAGTATAAACTTTGTTTGATTTCTTATTTGAATAACCATTTCTCAGTCCACGGTACTATCCCACTACATTACTTCGCGACAGTATATAGAACAGCTTTTCAAAAACCCCCGGCACTCTCCCATAACTCAGGCGAAAACATCCCACCGACTCGTCCCTCCCCTTCCGCCCACCGAAAACTCAATTCGCAATTCCAATTCCGCAAACACCTCGAACTTCCCCAAAGTGTCTCTGCCACGCGCTCTATACACCTGCGCACACGTCCAGTACTTACTGCTGCACATCCGCCGGCAGTAGATCAGGTCGCGTGTCATGCGCGCCGCGGAAATCGAACTCTCGAGCGAGTTTCTTTCATGGAAAAACACCTTTCACGCGCGCGCGTGCGAGAGGAAAAAAAAGAAGTGGCACGACCTTGGGGACTATACGCGATTTTCACGCGGAAGTTGCAAGATCGCAGTTTTTTTTCGCCCCGCCCGACTTTTACGAGGTCGATGCTGACGATTGAAGTAGATCCGGATATGATGCTGCGGGTGACGAAAAAGTGTAGTACAGGCGCGATTTTTAACGCGGAGCTGTGTGACTCTTACTCTCCTTCGGGGTTTTACGTGGAGGTCGTAAAGCGGCAGCGGCTGCGTGAAAATTGAGCGTTTTTGTAATAAGAGAAAGAGAAGGATGGGTGCAGGGTTTTTTGGGGGAGTAAGTGCGTGGAGGATGATCGGTTGCATAAGTGGACAGAAATTGGCGGAGAATCATTGAAACGTGTACAGAAACCATTATAAGTCCATATCACAGTTATGGGTATAAATTGTCGTTGGTACGGTAATGAAAAGGTAGGAGTATTTTTATTTCGATGTATAGATATGTTCGATGATATTTCTTTTTTATGCCACGAATTTTACGATTATTCTTTTTACGGTGGCAGTACAAAAATGTAATGGTAAAATGGAAATTTAATGTTGCACGTGTACTTTTCGTTCGAAAAGTTTTATGACGCGAGGACGTGCGTATGGGAAAAACGAATTTGATTACGCAAAAATGATGTTTATATCATAAATGCAAACAGCAGTTAAACCGTTGATCTGAGATTAAAACATTTTCGAAATATTCACGATTTTACATATTTACAATTGCTATTTTATATTATATTTTTGTTGGCAAGTACAATATTTGTCTGATGAACGCAGACGTGCCACTCGACGTAGCGTAAAAGTTTTCTTGTTGAATTTTTGCGTTCGAATTGTGCTCTTCGTGTTTACAGTAATTGGTATTTGTTTTATGGAGAAATAACGTTTCAAAAATCGCAATCTTTTTTTACATAAATTCATTCTTCCAAACATTCTATAAAACGTCTAAATTTGACTGGCAAAGTTACTTTAAAACGAAAATGGAAAAAGATAGCGATAGAGTAGAAGAAAGAAAAAGTTAGGGAATAAAAGGTACGGCGAAACAAAGAAGAAGTAAATAAAAGACTAGAAGACGTAAAAACGGAGACTATGGATTTACGATTGGCCTTAGTAAAGTTGAAAAGTTTTACATCTGTATTCTCGATACTTTGAATTGAAAAAAATATTTTTATAGTAAAAACCAATTATCAAGCAATTTACCATTACGTATTTTCTATTAAATAAACAAGAATTTCGTTCTATACGATAAATATATTCAAGATACGTACACTAATTTCGTGACCCTCACAATCATCCTCCCTTCCAATACCTCCTAACCATTCATCCCGAAAATTAAGCGACCCTTCAATCCCCCCCACCAGACAACACCTCGTAGGCTTACCTCCTGAGGCTCAGTGGGCTTGAAGCTTGGTCTCTGGGGATCGGCAGCTAGCGACGCCGAGGACGCCTGCCATGCTGCTGCCGACGGCTTGTGCTTTGAAGGTGGCCAGCTGCTGCTCGATGAGGACGCGGGTTTGTACCGCGTGACGAAGGCCGGCTCCGTTGTCACCTGCCAGTGCGCCGTCTGGGGCACGGATCCGGCTGCGCTACAATGATAAGGGGCTGAGTGTGACGTCGGTGAGATTGGCGGAGCGCCGTAAGAAGAGGTTGAGTTGGGGTATATACATGGAGAAGGTGGGGTTGGAAGAGAAGAACAAAAAAATTGTGGATGTGCGTTGGATTGGATGGGGCAAGAATTTTGTAGGAAAATAACTGTTTGATTGTAGATGAAAAGTATATTGACTGAATTACTAGAATTTGGTCGTTTATAGTAGAAATTATGAAAATAATAGCAATTTTTATTAGTAATGAGTTCAAACTTGATTTGTAACCATTGCTAATTATTTTTCTCCGTGCGAAAGTATTGGATTTTTCTTTTTGAAGCGTTCAAAAACCATTTTTGAGCTTTTTTTTAGAAAAATCGGTCTTTAATAATATTAATAATAAAAGAGAAAAAGTAATTTTAAACACTTGAGTTTGATAACATAATATTTACTTACTGGTATTAATTTATTTTATATGCAAACAAAATCAAAATTTACGTTAAATGAAAAGATAAATATTACCCCGCGCATACGAGAATTATCAAAATTTTAATTTCGACAATGAAAGATACATCGACCACACATGCATGTTATTAGAAACCCAATTTCTTCCAGAAAAGCTACATTATACCGAAATTCATAGATATAATTTAATAATCTAATTCAACATCGACACCCTCATTTAGCATAGATCGCAAATTTCCTCAAAGCAACGATAATTCCAGTGTCCCGACACGTGGGAGGGGACATAAGATCCAAAATTAATTTATCTCTTCCCAGTACTCCCGCGAGCCAATGTACTGGAATAATCGCTCGCGCCCGACTAGAGAGTTTATAGGATTTCTCGGGATGTACTCTCGAAGGAGTCTTCAAACCTTCCCCCCATTGCTTTTGCCTAGCGCGCGCCGCCGCCGGGTTTTATTAAATTGGCCCTGGTTATCTCGCGTTGCGATTCCTCGAACTAGAAAACTGTCTGGGTTATAGTAACGATATATACGAGAGACGTTAATTGTACAATTCTATTCAAGATTACGCGCGAAAGCAAAGTTTTTGAAAATAAACTATATAACAACTTTCGTTGAGATTCTTTTTATAGCCGGCAACCTCGTACGTCTAATTTTAGCTCTTTCTTGCACCTCTAAACACTCCATTACAACTCTAACGGAGCCGTGAAAATTTAATAAGCGCCGCGCACGCGCGTCTTAGCGCGACGCTCAGCGCGCTTAATCCGAAACTCATTCAATTTTGATCACAGAGAGAGAGAGAGAGAGAGAGAACCTGGGAAAGAGTCGGAAGGCGAGAAAAGGAGAGTATATACGAGCGAGCGGGAAAAACACAAGGAAACTTGCCCTCGCGCGTGCTATTTTTACAGCCAGCCTCTATTCTTAGACTCGCCTCAAGGCCGGGATTAAACATTTCACGACCCTTATAGCTCCTACGAAACATTAGCGCGCAAAACTTTGCGAATCAAAGATTCAATAGTTCCGAAAAAATAAAAATGAAAATCTATTTTTTATTATTTTTATATTTTATGCTATACTCGTCCCCGTCCCGTCATTATTCCGTCATTAAATCGTTAGTTTCTTCCTCGCACGAGCCATTATCCTGCTTCTTCTTCCCCCTTTGTTTTTCCGAGGCCTCCGAGGCGCGCTCTCGAGCGTCGTAAAGTGGCCCCACCGGCTTACGTAAGAAAGTTTCGCCCGGAGAAGGAGAGTGAGATTCTCCGTTCGGAAAAGTATAAAACAGAGAGGGAGAGGGTATTTTTCCGAAGGTTTTTTTTTCTCTCTCTAGTCGAGACTCGCGTTCTCTCCCACTCACTCTCTCTCCCTCTCTCGCGTGTTCGCGCTTTTATTACGTTATTAGGGTTGGCGAAATTAAGTTCCCGATACTTTATTTTCTTGGTGCTTGTGTATACTTGGGCTTTAATTTAGGAAAAGTGGATAATATCGAAAGTTATGAGGTTTAGTTTTTAGAAAACACTTTTAGCGTGTAGTTGTTTAATTCATCTTTCGCGTTAGTGTGCAAATCAATATATGTATTGTATAGTTTTTTAAAATTTTACTATATTTTAATACATAATTATCATTATTATTATTATTTTATTATTATTAACTTTATGCTATTAGGTCGCTGCCTAAAAAGATACACGAAGTTTACATTATAATATCAAAATTATCCACAAAATAATAGTTAACAAACTCACGTATACCTTACAAAAATATAAGCCAGTGCAACCCCTGCATCTTCCTTGTTTTTGTTTTTCCCCTACAGTAACTTCTCCCCCTCGCAAAAATATTCCACTCCGCGCGATCGAAACGAAATTTAAATGCAGAAAGAATTGCCCTGCCTTATCTCGCTTCCTTGAAACTTTTCCGCGCGCAGCGCTGCGCAGGTATTACGCGATCCCCAAGTTTATCAATTTGCCGAGGAAATCGCGCCCCTGCGTGGCGTGTGATACCGTGCATTGTATGCGGGGGTGTGACGCCGAGAGTTACGTGTATATTTTAGAGTCGCGGAAAGTTACGCGGACGGCGATAAATTCGGACGGGTATGAGAATGCTGGATTGCGCGGTAAATCTACGCTGAGGTGATTTTTACGCGCGGCGTGGTTGGTTTAATAATGCTGATTTATGATGGCTATCCGCAGGTGTTTAATTGTTGGCCGGAGCTGGTATTGTATATCACCGTGGGTTGTTGTGTATCGTAAAATTTTGATTAATATTTTGATATTTTTTTACGGGGTAAAAATGTGGTTTTAAAAATAGATTTATAATGTTATACTTTCTGACTGTTTTATACATACATTATAAAATGAATTTCATGTTTGGTTTATGTCTTGTTTCGAGCACGAAAGCTTTGTGAAGAAAGATTCTAAGAAATATTTAATCATCAAGCTTATACGGAAATCTGTATTTCTCCGGAAAATGTAAGTTTAATGAAAAGTTTGAATTTAAAATATAAGAAGAATGAGTTTCGACGTAATCCGATTTTTTCATAAATTTTAAAGGAATCCATTACAGTTAAGTCAGCTATTTCCTTCGTCAATTTTCATCTGATTTTGCTTTTAGAAAAACTGGCTTCAAGTATAAGTACTAATAAAATAAGAAATAATAACAAAAATCGTAAATTTAGATGCGTCATTTACATTAGATCTCTTAAATACCTTTTTATTATTCATCAAGAACCACCACCAGCTCCTTATCACTACCGTCATATCCCTTCGAAATTCGAAAGCGCATACCTGGTGGACTGCCCGCTGTAGTACGACGTCGACGCGGGCGTCGTGGTCGGCCTCAGCGACGACGACGACGATAAGTGATGTCCGCCCTGCGGCCTCCGCGTCGTCGTGCTCGTCGTCGTCGTACTGGTCGACGTCGTCTTCACCGAGAAGTACGGCTTCGAGTATTCCTGAGCTGTGGGTCGGCCGTTAGACTGCAGCGGTTTCGTCGCCCACTGCGGCCGCTCCGTGTGGATGAAGTTCAGGCTCGGGTTGCCCAACTTGTCCGAGGCTTCCTGTGGATGATTGAGATGAATGTTAGTGCTGGTGATGTTGATGTGTGACTATGAGTGGATTAATGAAAAGTGGGCTGTGTTGTGGTTGAGTGGTGAACAGATTAATGATATAAGTAGGTTTTGCATTATTAGATGAGAAAGAAGGATTTTTGTGAAAATAGAATTTTGAACGAAATTATGCAATTCATGATAATTTGATAAATTCATAATGGAAGAGGGACAGATTTATGACCTATTTTTAAATTTAGTCAATCAATTGTTTTAATCCATGACTCGCCAACAGTACAAACGAAGGTATAATGTAGGTTTAGAAATACCTGCATTTCGACTTCAATGATTAACGAATCTGAGAATCATCAATAATGTTATTGAAAATTCTCAAATATCGGGTCCTCATAAAACCCTTAACAATTTCCGACAATTTCCCTATAATTCTACACCCATTCCCATAACATAATTCCCGTATATGAACATCATCAAAATCCCTCATCTCCAATACAATACAATATCCTCACGTCATCGTCGACCGAGTTGATACTCGGCCTGTGTATCGTCTCCTGGACGCTCAGATCCTGGGCCTGTTCGTCCGTCTTCCCGTCCTCCTGCTCCTGATACGGCCTGGGCCTGTAATGCGGCCTCTGTCCTTGATTCTTGCTCGACTGCTGCTGGTTGCTGTTTTTATTCGGCAGCCTAACCAGCAGTGTATTGTGGGCATTCGACACTTTATCCTTAAACCCATGATGATGGTGATGGTGGTGTAGATGGTTGCCACCGCCGCTGCTACTGTGGTGCCGGTCCTCCTCCGGCCTGTGGTAGCTCGAGCCGGGCCTACGCGTCTGCGACGAGCTGTTGTAGAAGTGGGGGTCGTGGTAGTCCTGGTCGGGACTGTTGTTGGGCTTGGAGTGCGGCCTCTTCTGCAGATGCGGCCGCGAGCCAGAGGAGGAAGAGGGCCGCGATGGTTGCCTCGTCGTTGCCAGCGATGTGTGGACTGGATAAGATGAATTATTATGAAATTTTTATTTTGTTGGTATAGGTTGATTAGAAAATCGGGTTGGATGGTCGAATGAATGATTTTTTTTCCGCGGATTGTTTAAACAATTTTAATATAAACAATTCATTTTATAATATTTGTGTGTGGTTTAATACATCTTCCGAAATTTCGTATGTTGGTAACACATCGATCCGTTTAGGCTTTGATAACGGTGCATTGATTACATGAGATAAAGTATATGTTTTATTTATCAATTGTTAATAATATTATTTTAAAAATAATGGTCAATCTAAAATGTGAGTTGCCAATTTTCCGTCCAGTCTAATAACCATCATATGAAATCAATGATAATTTTCGAGGATAATAATTTTTTTTAAATAATTCTTTTATAAACAATTCATTTTTTGCAATTCTTTCTCATAATCATATTACATCTAAATCAGGGTTGGTTGAAATACAAAGTTTTGCAAGTATCAATAATCGAAATAGTACCGTATACGATCGTATATGAGCATGTTAGATATCTAAGTGAAAGTAGAGAAAGTACCGGTCATTTTGCAAACTAAGTCAACGATTACGCAACAGCATCAGTGGTTCAATGGTAGAATGCTCGCCTGCCACGCGGGCGATCCGGGTTCGATTCCCGGCGATTCTGAGCGCAGCAGCCGTAGCGTGCAGACGTGCCTCGACGCACTCTGTCGTTCCGAGCGAATAAACTCGCGATTAGTGCAGTTGCTTAACCGCTAATAAGTGCCTTGCCATTGTTTAAGGTTCAAATCTCACGAACATGGCACACGTGAGTGTTCAGTGATAAGTGCTGTCTGCTGTGTAGTAGTGACACTCATTTCAAAAACATAATTACGCACAACGAAAGTGAAGAAAAGTGTTTGGCCTACTCTTTAGTGCCGCCCAACTATACGAATGCTTCTGGTTCGCCGAATTCGCCCTCCGCTCTGCAAAGCAAAACATCTTTTTTGCTCACCATGAGTGCTACCGACTACTCCATGAACGACAATGATAGTCAACCGTTGCCACTGCCTGATCAAGTATATCGCACACAAGGGAAAAGTGTGAATTCTACCGTACTGGATAAACTCTTCAAACAGGCAAAGAAGGAATTGAGCAAATTCGAAACAGAACCACCCAACGTTAAGAAAAGACCATCGTCTCAAATTTCCACCGATCTCGTTGACTCTCAAAGCGAGACATCGCAACATAATGAAGAACAATGGAAGTATCCTAAAAAGTTCGTATAAACTCCCAAAGGAGAATATCGCGAAACCAATATCTCTTCGCAAACTAACCGCTTTGCGCCTCTACTTAACACGCAAAGAGTTGCCTTCGAGTACGCAGAAACCACACGCACCGACAATAACAAACACCAGCTCGCCTCGACCGCGCTCGGCCACCCGTCTGTAAACAAAGAGCGTAACGGCTCTGCAGCCAACGACGACCTTTCAACGCTCACCAACACTAACACATCAACGCCCGGAATCACCGAAAATAATTCTACTTCCAACAATGCAGCAGGACTCAGCGATCTCAACAATGACATTCCGCGGAATAAACCACTACCTATTTTTGTTACAAATATAGACCTCACTAAATTAGTCAATATACTCAAAAGTAAGGAATGCGCACACAAAATATTACTGTCTCTTCTAACAACTTAATAGTATATAATAAAATTAAAGAAATCCTCAAAACCACTAACATTTCTCACTATACATACTATACATATACTCCTAAAAGCCTTAAGCTGAAAAACATAATACTAAAAGGCATACGCGGCGAGTTCACAGAAACCGATATTAAAACCGAGCTTGCCGAACTTCAACTCAATAAAGTTAACATAATCAAAATCTCAAAAATTTGCTTCAACAAAAATAATAATGATAGCTCTCACTTCCTAGTCCAATTGTCTAACGATAGTCAAATGCAAAACCTTACTAACATAAAAACGCTCGCGTATCAAAAAGTAAAATGGGAAACGTTAAGGAAACGCGAAACGTTCCAATGCAAAAATTGTCAACGCCTGGGCCATTCCAGTGCCAATTGTGCCCTCGGATATCGATGCGTTAAATGCCGAGAAAGCCACGCGCCGGGTGCCTGCACCGTCCCCAAAGACACGTCTGACAAAAGCTTATTGTATTGCGTTAATTGCGAAGAAACCGGTCATCCTGCCTCATACGGAGGTTGCCCTCTCTTCAAAGCAAAAGATCTCAAAGAGGCAAAAAATGTTCAAAACCGCAGAGCGCACGATACTCACATTAATAAAATAGGCACAATTATTCACAACGCAAACGCCGGCTTCACCGTTCGCCGAAACCCGAATATCCAAGCACGCCCCTCCGCAAACTTTCCCCGCCACGGCCCTGCTGCCAATAGTCAGGCTTGGAACGCGACTTCCGATAATGACTTTCCACCACTGCCACAAACTAACATCGATATTAACGCGACCCTAACTGATTTTAAAGCTCAAATAATAAATATAATACACTCCCAACTTAAAAATATACTAAACGTTGTTAACACAAACTCAAACAGAATAAACGAACTATTCGAAATTTTTAATACTAACAATGAATTTAACTACTAATCTACCCAATTCTAACCCCAATATCTGACCACCGAGTAACTCACTCGATGCATTTAAAATAGCCTCAATCAATGTTAATTCTCTCATATCTTTAAGCAAAAGAAATGACTTATTCAATTTCGTAACTGATAAGAACCTAGACGTCGCCCTTATTTGTGAAACTAAACTCAGCCAACGATACAAAATCCAATTTTCCCAATACGACCTAATTAGAGTAGATAAAACTAATAGCCAAAGAGGCGGCGGGACAGCCATCCTCATCAGAAATTGCGTACCCTATTCCATAACACGCAATCCCTCCTCCCAACGTAAAAGTATCGTCGAATACTGTATAATCAACATAAAAATAAATAGTCAAACACTATACATAATCGCCCTATATGCCAACAATAAAGAAAACAGAATCTTCATAAACGAAATAAACCATTTATTCACCACTCTTAATCTTGATTCAGCCAACAACTATTACATCATAGCTGGCGACTTCAACGCCCGTCATACTGCCTGGGGAGATAGCGTAGACAAAAAAGGGCACCCTATTAAAAACATGGATTGATAATGAAGGCATTGGCTTCAAAGCTAAAATAGTCCCTCCGCTTACTCCCACCTTCCCTTCAGCTAACTCCTTCCTAGACTTATGCCTAGTCGATAACAGACTACACATAAGCGACTTAATCGACGACAAAATTAATACCTGCGACTTCAACAGTGACCATAAAGCGCTCATTTTTACCGTGATGCTCACTAATCCCATACCCCCCAACAACCCATCAGCTGGGTACCGATTTATGTTAAAAAAAAACTAAATGGTCCAGACTCCAAAAAAATCTCAAACAAAATTACAACTCTAACATTCCCCATAATAGAAATCTTACCAATGCCGAAATCACAGATCACCTTACTACCATTAAAACAGCAATCACAAATAGCATCGATACAACTGTCCCCAAATACAAACCTCGCGATAACATGCTAAATTATGTAAATAATAAAATAACTAAACTGCACAAATCAAAATCATTCTTAATCACTACTCTTAATAAATTATACCGACAACATGCTTTCGACCCTCATATAAATATTCCCATTAGAACCTCCAAACAACTCATTAACAAAATTAATAAGGCTCTTAAAGCAGAATATAAAATCGCGTATAACAAATACTGGGACAGCCAATTGAAAGCTATCAACCACCACAACACCGAATCCTTTTTCCCTAAAATCAACAGATTCTTTAGGCCCAAAAATCAACTTAAAATGGACCACTTCAATATAAATATTAATGACATCACACTTTTAAATCGCGCCCAATGTAACACTAATAACCTCCCTATTCAAAACAATAATTACATAGTTGAAACACCTGAGGACATATTAAACGTAATCGGAGCATACTACGAGAAAATCAATTCCCCACATTATATCAATGCCAATACAGATCACAAAGCCCAAATAGATAACGAAATAACTGAACTAATTCACTCCTTCCAAAATAACAGAATAAACAATAAAACAATAGTAACGTTTTCCGATACCAACCCGGCCTTTAACCCCGCCCAACCCGATAACACTCTCTTATTCACCAACACCTACAGAACATACCTAATTTTCAAAAACCTACCTAATAAAACTTTATCTGGTCTCGATAATATTCCCCCAATAGTTCTCAAACACCTACAAACTCCTAAAAAAAGCAAACCAGCCACCGATATCTCAAGTTACAGGCCGATCAGTCTAACGCCAGCAATAAGCAAAGTTTACGAAGCTGTCATCAGCAGTACTCTCAGGGCCTACACCGCAAAAAATAATATCCTTCCTGATAAGCAATTCGGGTTTAGGTTCAAACTTTCTATCACGCATGCGTTACACAAAGTAATCAGCTACATTAACTCTTACTTACATAAGGGCTAGGTATTGGTGTCTGCCTCGTAGATTTAAAAACAGCCTTTGACTCAGTCTGGATATACGGCCTGCTATATATACTACTTAAGCTAAGATACCCGATAGAACTTATAGAATTAATATGGAGTATGACCCACGATCGATCTTTTGTCACATATAATGGCGAATCGCTGTCTAGCCTATCGTTTCACATTATAGAGGGACTTATGCAGGGTATACTCTGCATAAGTATACCCTACGGTATACCGTTAACTCCCCAGAACCTTTCAATATCTTCACTCATAACATTCCTCTTCTTTTCGGTCTTAATAATAATAATAACAATCACTCTGTCGCCTTTGCGGATGATTTCATCATACTAGTAGCTGACAAAGATCCTGAAATCATCCAAAATAAGCTCGAAGATCTCCTCAGCAAAGTTAATAAACAATACAACCTATGGAACCTACGCATAAATCCCTCTAAATGTGAAACTATTTTATTCCATAAGCAACTGAGATTTCTTACATACGCAACGCGCCAAAAAATTAAGAAATTCAAAATATTTGTACACTTAAAAAATATCAAACACGTAATAGAACACAAAAAAGTAGTCAAATATCTCGGCGTTCAATTCGACTACCTCCTGCGTCTTAATGTTCATGTTAATGCGCAGCTTAACAAAGCTAAAAATACGTTTAGAGCAAACAGCAGACTCTTTTTTAATAAATCTTTATCTGCTAGAGCTAAGGTAATCTGCTATTTGCTCTTAGTGAGACCAATCCTCACATATGCCGTTCCCGTTTGGTGGAACACCAGCGCTTCGACTGTAGAGAAATTAAGGAAATTCGAGCGATTCTGCCTCCGTGCCTCGTTACATTGGTTTAGAAAATCCGATTCTAAGCACTTCTTAAGTAATAAGAAACTCTATGATAAAACCAACATCCCTCGCATTGATTCCTTCATGATTAAATTAACAAGGGACTACTATGCACAAATAAAAAAAAATAGACAATAATTATCTGCGATCACTCTCGGCAATAAATAAACCCGAATGCATCGCTCAAGCTACCAACGGCTACCTAATCCCCCAATCATTCATGTTTTTCGACTTCAAAGGCTATATCTTAACAAATAACAATATCCCACTAATATACCACATCAGCAGACATAGCTCTAATAAAAAAATTAACCTAATTTTAAAACCTGACAGATTCCCACTCAAATATACAACGACGCTACCAGATAGAGACACATTCAAAAAATACCATAGGGACAAATAATATTGGTGGCTTGAGCACGGTGCCGCTGATGCCAAATTTCGTGATGAAGTGCGCAGAAGGCGACTTAGGAAAAAATAACATTCCTCGTGCCGATCCTAATCAAATAGCCCGTCTATAAATATCGCCCCGATAAAAATAGCTTATAAGGCTTATACGAGCGATTACAAGTAATACTACCACTTTTCCTCTTTTCTTTTCCTTTATTTTTGCGATAATGTTTAGTCGTTTTTTCCTTGTCATTACAACCCAACTTTTTCCCACTCTCAATTATACACTACCTTAGGCTAACTCGACGAATTTCTGTCATCGCCAAAAACAACACGTTAATAATATAAAGTAAATATAATGTAAACCTAATTTTAAGAACTATATTGTCTAAGTGCGAGAAACAAGTAATTCTTGTTCATGTATTTACTTTATTTTTCCTTGTTAATATTAAGGCTTTTATTCGTTGTTTGCCTTTTCAGGACCTTATAATTTTTCTAAAGCAACGAGCAAGGCCCTTATGTTAGTCCTAAGTTAAATTCTGTTTGGGGTACGAACAAAAACGAGAAAAAAGAATTTTTTTTATTATTATGTTTGCAATCATGATAGTTTAAACAAATTAGGTATTCATATGTCCAGAAACATTTTTCTATATTTAACTATTTAATCCTCCTAGTATATAAACTTTAATAGTCTTTAAAATATACGTTTAAAGTATAGTTCTCTGATTGATCGCCTCTTAAACAATAATAATTTCCTAACCAAATAATGATATTGGATCCAGATGGCGCTGCAACCGCAGCACCGTATACGCTACCAAACCGCGCGGCAGCGTCTCGCGACAAAGTATCTACCGCATTCACCTACTAAAATATGAAAAAGCTCACCTTGAGAAACGGCTTGGGAAACCGAAAAATGACTAGTAGATGCGGGTCTACCTGACCCCTGAACCGCCGTCGTCGACGGCCTCATCGTCGTTGCGACCGTCGTCGTAACCATCTCGGACGCGGCTAGTGCCTCGGCCAGCGATGGCCTAACCGCGGGTGGTCTGCCACTCGACGACGATACTTGCTGCGCCGAGGAGCCACTGCTACCGATGCTGTTCACCGTCGTGTTGTGCACGCAGCAGCTGCCAAACATGAACGTGTCCACGCAGACGCCGACATGCGTACCCTCGGACTTGATGCATTCCCAGACGAACATGCATGTACCCTCGACGCCCGCATGGCCCGGTACTCGGCACGGCTTCGGGCTGATCTTGTACCCTGGAGAATGAGAGTGAGAGTTGAAGCTGACGTGAAAGGGGTTATGGTATAGTTCTGCTTTACCGACGGAGGTAATGTAGAAAAGTATGATTTTTCTACATAGACTATACATTCGTTAATATTTTGGATGATACATTGGTGTATTACGGTTCTATTTACTCTCCGAGTGTAAAATACTGAAAAAATATCACTATTTGCAGTAGTTGAAAGTTGTGCATTTCCGAAATAGTGGATATCCACTATACTTTAGTAGTGCATATTCACTCTTTCAACTAATAAAATTGACTTCGCTATCTTGAAAAGACAATTTATGCACTTCTAACTACTGAATAGTGATTTCGCACTATTTTACATATAGAGAGCAGATAGATCGATAAATTGTCGGTCTTTTACTGCACCACTGTGAAAGAATATAATAGCGATATAATTTATGAATTTTCTATTCAATTACACGTATATAATTTTCACGTTTTAGACTCCTTTGTCAATTTTTTGAAAATCAAGCGTACTTTAATCATTCAAATTTCATATACACATAAATATTACAGTGAACTTTCTTTCTATATTTATTTGTACGATATTACTTGCGTAACTAAAGGTATAATCGACCAAACATTCAATACTTTACTATAATTAAATAAAATACGATATTGCGGTGTTTGATTAATTAAACGAAATTAAATATTAAGATAAATATTTTTTAATGCAATAGCGTCATTTATAATACACATAGATGTAAAAGCCATTATTTTCTGTGATACCATTGCAAATTAATTGAGAGAAATGAAATAAGTTTACTTTAATTCGCATTATAAATGGCTTGTATAATCATTCCACTTTACTACAGTGAGTTTCATATCTCAAACAAATTTAGGTGCGCAATTCAGTAAATCGTTTTACATAATTTGAATGCGAAATATGATTAATACCTTTGTTCATTTTTTCAACGAAATTTCAGCAATAAAGAAAGATGTCGTTATTTTGCCTTTATATTAAGTAAAACTATGAATTTTACTTATGGATTGCATAGGGCTGCACGAGAGCAAGACGATACAATATTTCTGTAATTATTGTCTCGTTCTTGTAAATTCTTGAAAATTTAT
>UXGD01001746.1:0-31647 GCA_900474315.1 Torymus auratus
GCATTCATCTAAACAGGCCACTAAGCTATATAAAATGTACACATTTTGAGACCAAACGAACAAATTCACAAAGATTCGTTGTAGAGTGGAAGAATTTTTTTTTTCATTCTCTTCCAAGTCACGTTCTAAATGTGTGATTTTCTACTTGACTTTTGGGCATGAAAAGGGCCTTCTTCATGTACGTGTTGAAAATAAAAATTACTTACAAAACATTAAATAATTTGTTATATTCGGAAAAGTTAAGTAACAATAAAATGGCAAATAATGTTTACTAAATAACGTGAATACGAATTCCAAAAAATGTACCAAGTACAACCACGTTCTATTTCATCACTAACCAACGATCCTCTTTTTAGATTTTTTTCAAACTCTTTCGTCTAAATCAACACTATCTCCAAATCGCTTATATCCAAAATACCTTTTACCAGATTACCACGCTAACATAAATTTTGCGAAGTTTTATATTCTCGGTATACTACTCTCTCCTCCAGTATGTCTACGTAAAAAACGGTAAAATACAAAATACTGCTGGTGGCTAATAAATTTTCAGATGATGGCTCTCACACCATACACATTATTAAATCATAAAGCTTTAAAGTGGCCCCAGAGTAAGCCAGCACTATGTAATAAGGCGCGAATAAACAAAGCTTCCTGCCAGTAATAACATTTTTATTGATCGAAATCGTTTCATACCTTTTTAAGTTTTCGCCTCTGTCAAAACATAAACCGCCAATAAAGAAAAAAAAAAGATAAAAACGTTTAAACGGTCGTACATCTCAGCTTTAATTTCATTAATGCTATTTAAATTATAGAGCCGCATTCGTGCCGGTACGATCGTCCCGCATTCGTGTACCACAAGAGTATACATGTGGAGAAGTGCGCAGCGGCGGCGGTGGCTGTGTGTATCCAAGCATAGTGGCCCTTAAGTTAGAGCTGTAGTGTCGTGACAGACGTACAGCTGGAAAAGCGCGCGTTCGCGTCTCTACGTCGGTATTTATTGAACTAATACCAAGCGTTTGAGTACGGCTGCGAATATCCATGCTTACAAACTATCTAGAAAAATATTATTTTAAACCGTTTGAACGCACTGCAAATTCACGATCACGAGTTGTAATCATATTTTTAAGGACAATTTTCACATGAAAATTTGTTATGCAATGAACTTGTTCTTTACAGTTCAGAATTTTCCCAATATATTTTTTATTCTGTTTGCATATTATCTTAGCAAAGCGTAGAACTTTAAACAAGTTCGATCCGATGGAACATGATAAGCACACTGATCAACCTCACTTGAAATCCTCTTCCAATCACTCGATAATCTCTACCCCCTTTCTCCTCTACCTCCATCGAAACTCGACCAAACATCCGTCAATTACTCAAAAACCGCAATTCTAGCACACTAATCTCCAATCCCAGCACTACAACTGCGATTTCTCCGGTAAAAATTCCCATCGTACCGGGACCCCCATTACTTATCCATCTCCCTTCCATGCATAACTCTCACCGAGTTCGCGCGCTGCATACGAGATATACGTAAATACTGTATAGCTCGTCGCAGGCGCGATTATGGTGCTTTTCATTTACGAGGCGCGAGGAAGGACGGGAATATCGATGCGAACGCGCCGCGCTCAACTCTCGCCGGGCGTATAAACTTAGGGCGCCGGCGGGTTGTGGTGAGATTAATCGGAGAGGGGGAGGGGAAATGGAGAGGGAGGTCGAGAGAGGGAAGTTAATTGTATAGTTGGAAAACGGAGGAAGGTGTGGGGAGGAAACTCGATGCGCAATGCGCTGCATTAAATTTGGGGATACTGCGTGCTCGATATCGTGCTAGAACGGTGAAGTAATTTAGGACAGCAAGCGTGCGCAAGAATAAATTAATCAATTTATTTTTACGTTGATAGTAAGTGACAGGTGTAAGGTATTGTTGAGCGGTTGTCAGGTCTCTCCGAAATCTACATATCACGGAAAAGTACAGAAAAACGCAAATTTATGAGCAGCGCGATGATAAAGTTGACTAAAAGGGCTAGATTTTATTGAAGGATGACTGTTTCAGTCTGATATGATGAGCTACTTAATTTACTGGTAGGTAAATCGGCATCGAGATGAAAGGCTGGCTCGACATCTGCTATGCGGTGTTACATGAATGACCGACCGAGGAGTTTTCCAACTCCACAGACGTACTTTCTAAACTATATGCAAAATAACGAACCTGCTAATTGAGGACGCTGCTGATGCAGATTACACGAGAGGAGCGTATAGATGAAATAGTAAATAATCAAATAACGCTAGACTGCGGGTAGCTGGCTCCAGACGATGACAAGGTTCCAATGACTTTGTTGTAGTGAAACACTTAAAGCGTTAGACCCATTTTTTGTAGCAAGTTCGTTCCGTATGAGCAAAGGTACATCTTAATAGAATCAAAAAATCCCTGGCTAATGAAGTCTACGCATTAATTAAAAGTTCTTTGGGAGTTGAATTGAATACAATAAATTAATATCCTTCTATCTCGCTCGCATTTTTTCTTATGCACTGATCGTGCAGCGCAATGCTGTGGTCACTGAATTACAGGCTACACGATGCTTTGATCAGCTCATTAATGAAGGCCGCGCCGAGGTAGCCAAATCGATAATTACGCAGCCGGAACGGGTAATTGTTATAATAGTTCTGTCACGACGGATAACTTAATTTATATGACAAGCTGCGAGGCAATGCGCGCATGAATTAACAATAATACTTCGTTATAGTTATTCTTTATTTATTGATCCGAATCGCCATTGTATATTGTCATAAAATATTGCTTATTCAAGACTTTTCCGCTGTTGCAAAATACGGCTCCGTTAATATTTATTCGCATTAAATTCTTGTGACGTCCTATTATACAAATAGAATATTTACAATTAAGGCCAATATTTTAAATTACATAATTTGTAACAGATGAAATTTTAATTTTGGTTATAATTATGATATAATAATATTATGATATAAACTTTTCATAAAAATAGATTTTCTTTCAACCTTACATAATCTAATTGCTAGTTTTTTGCCCATAACGAACGAAATGGTGTCGCTGCAGTCGAATAACCCGATTAAAATTCACAGTCTTTAAGATGGTTCTCCTCCGACTCCCTACTCAAAGCAGTGCTAAACGAACCATAGTTGTAATGTGATTTATTTATGTAAATAGTTTATCTTTTCATCAAGATCTTACAGGTTACATCATTTAATATAGAGAAGACTTCTAACACTTTTCCAGGTTATGCGCTTAGTGAGGTGAAGTATTTGGACACTATTAACGTTTAGCATAGCTCAGAAATTTTAAAAGTTACTTTGTTTACGCGAGGGAGAGAGAGAGTTGAGGGAGTAGGAGGGAGGAGGGGAGGTGTAATCGTAATCGATAGTCACGACGCGGTAGTTCGTGAATGGCTTAGCCGTAAATCGGATAAAATTGCAATGTACAATTCATCATCGCATACAATTATTCCTTCTAAGGACATCAATTTGTTGAATCTCCGAATTCCCGATCTGGACCCTAATTAACAAATTTATCGTCTCAGTACGGTCGAGTAGTTTTTATTAAACGTATAGCTGTTAATCTGCTATAATTTTAAATAACAATCTTTATTTCACTACTGTTATCTAAACATAACCAACACCTTGAAAAAGTGCAAACCCTAATCCACTTTGAAAATGCCACAAATTCATTCTCTCAAGACCAACGTGCGAAACACCGCAGAAAGAGAGAGAGCGAGAAAGGGAGAGAGAGAGAGAGAGAGGGAAGAGAGATAACAAAAAAGTAAGCTCCTCCACGCACCAAGTGTGGACTTAATCAGCTCTTTAAACTCTAGCGGGGCGCGCGGCAGTGCGTTGAAAAAGGATTAGCGCGCCTCGACGCGGGTCTCGAGTTACAAATCCGCTTGGCTACGTCGTCGCCACCTCCAAGCCCGCACCAGTGGGAATGGTAATAGCCGGAGGGTGTGGGTTAAACAACGCGAAGAAAGCTAATCGAGAAGTAGCATAGGCGACTGGGCGCACGAGAGAGCAAGAACTCCACCGGGGAAACTTTGATTTCTAGTTCGTGTAAACAGACAAACGAGAGGGCAACAAGGTCGGGTGGCGGAGGATCAGAGAGAGAGAGAGAGAGAGAGAGAGACAGGGGGAGGGAGAGACGCGACGCCCGCGCGGTCCGCGAACTTTGTTAGAAATTAGTTTGAGATGGGGCTAAGATATCGTATAGCTGAAACTCATTACCCTCCTTCCCCGCCACGCCTCTTCTTCCACCAGGCCGAGCGTCTGGCTTAGTCTTGAGAAATAGAACTGCCACCGGATGCTGCTCTGCGCTGCTGTCTGGACGATAGCATCGCGCGCGCAAGATGGGATGAAGGTGAGCGGCGTGCTGGCGTTTTTTCCAGACGGGGCATAGTGAAAGGATGAAGCCTTTGTTTATTCTTTATCAGGTAATTGAAGATTTCGTGGAAGTAGAAGGAGCCCAAAGTGTCAGAATCGCTAAGGGCAGAACTCTCTTTTCTGCTAGCTATCAAGCTGGAAGAGTTTTGAATATTTTAAGAAAGAGCTCGACGACTTTGTTTCTTAGGCTTCACGTTCAATTTTATATAATTTCCGTAATCATCATCTTACCAGTTAATAATGTTACACAAACTTATTCATAAAACTTTGTTTTCAATTACTTTAGTAAATATATATAGAAGAAGTATAATCATAATCATCAATATTAATTGTACTTTGAGAAGTAAATTAAATTAATATTAATCAATAATTTTCTCAGTATATAGCTTATACTTGTTCTCTGGTATACGTTAAAATACTTTTTTCAAACTCGCAATGCTAAAGTAACCACACTAAACACTGGAACCAAACTTTACGTACTACTGTACTTGGTAAGGAACACACTTTGATCCACGCATCCACTTAAAAACTTCTCCTCCCCGCGAAAAACCGTAATATCCGCCGGCCTCACTTATTCACGCATTGAAATTCGCCTGCACGAGTACATATCCAGCGCGTACAATATATACCATCGTCGGAAAGCGCTTAGCCGGAGAGGGTATTAAAGAATATCCCCTAGTTAATATTCCACGCAGCGGCGCGCCGCCTAATGGTATCAGGATTTTTTGCCCTCCTGCGACCCGGTAGATTCGAGAATAAAAGGAGCCAAAAATGGATTCCCCACCGCGGAGTCATTACCACGTGGACGCGCGTGTGTATACGCTGTACACTCGATATTCCGGTGACGGCGCGAAAAGTCGCTGCAATTTTCCGCAACATCGAAGACCAGCCCTGGCAGTTTGGTGTCCTCCCACTCTTTTTTTCTATAGCTTTCTCCTCCTTCTCTCTCTCTTTCCCCCTTGTTCATTCGCTCGGCTCTTTTTCTCGGCGCATCGGCCAATTTTCTCCCGCTATCTCATTTGCCGCACGCGCGGCCGTCGCGGTCCATTTGTCTCCCCGAGCCCCTCTCGCTATCCTGTGTCTTTTTTTTTTGTTTGTTTTCCTTCGTTCGTCGGCGGGTCTATCAGTTTCGCCAAATTGTGTGTCCCCGCAAGGAGGAATTTGCAGTGGCGACGCGTATTTGCATACGCAATTTTCGCGCTTAACCTCCTGAAAAGAGGATTGAATTCGCCGCTGCGGCCGCGCATAATGCGTCTCCCGAATATGCATGACTTTTTTAAGCGGCGCGCTGGAGTTAACTCGCTTTCTCTCTCTCTCCCTTCCCTTTTCTTTTATTTTTTGTCATCGCTCTCTATTGTGTATACGTACGTGCCCGTTATCCCGTGGCTCGAAATAATAAATCGATGGCTATGCGAGGTATTCGCCGCGCGTCGCCTGATTTATTCCGGCGATCGGCGCCCGCGCGCGCGCGCGTCTATGTGTGCATCTGAGTCTGTGTATGTGTCTGTGTTTAACCCTCCCCTGCGCCTGCACCTCGCTTTTTTCGCTTCGTCGTTGCAGCAGCGGCGTAATCGTTTTTCGATAATAAATTGGAGCTCCCGTAAATTTATGGATATTACCACAATGAAGTTGCTTTAATGTTCTCTCTCTCTCCCTCTCGCTCTCTCTTTCCTCTCTCTCTCTCCCTCTTGCTCCATCTTTTTCCTCCTCGAGTCTTTGTTTCTCTTGGTATGAGCTTTTGCGCGTGTAGTCTGACGCTCGCTCGTTCTCCAGGTCAATTAGGAAAAATCAGGTTACGCCCTCATAAGTTGTGAAGCGATTTTGTCTTTAAATGAAAGAGGGAAAAATCAATATACTGCCTACCGTATAATTTGGAAAATTATCCATAGAAACTTGATTGCTGTCCCGGTTGTCAAGAAATTGTGTCTTTTTCGGCGTTAAATTTATTAACCGATTGATTATAACGAAAAGTAATTAATTGTTTGCAAAATTACTTAATTTGGAATGACAAACGTAAACTTATATTAAAATTAATATTAGTAGAAAAGCTTAAATTGCTGCTTTTTCATTATAGGTACATATATAGCTTTTACAAACTTAATGTTTTTCTTCGTTGTATATTGATTTGAGAATTATTTTATTCCGTTATTCAATTTTCTGACGCAATAGTTTAAATTATCCAAGTGATCAATTTAAATTGATTTTACTATGTAATTTTTGTTGTATAATATAGTGAAGTGATTTATAGTATATCCATTAACTATGTCATCAGTTTAATGAATATTAAAAGGTATCTGTTAGTCATAAGGAGACAAGCTTTATAATATTTAAATTTATCTCGTCATTTTACTTATTTATGTATTATCATAAATAAGCCTTAAGCGTATGATATAGATAAACTATAATACATCATGCACTGCTTGCAGATATTAACGATACATACAAGATAATTAAAATTATTACTTATGTCGACTGTAATTTACATTCACTGAAATTCTTATCAGTGGATACATACAAGAGTTTTGATTTCAATATTTTTAATATTTGTAGAGTATATTAAAAATATTTCAAATTAAACTCACTTCTGCACTAATTAACCTCACCTGTTTATCATCAAGCTCAACACTTACTTATCAGTTTTATATCAATCGACCTGCCTCATTCACGTCTGCGCGACAATCTCACCTGTGAATTAAAAACTCAGTTAATAATCGGGTGAGAACCTATACAGAGCTCACCCCGACGTATCTCCCTCTCTCTCTCTTTTTCTCTTTTTCTCTCACGAGCCTCGCTGAACAATATTTTCCGGGCGCGCGCTCGTACCCGTAATGCGATTTGCCACGCGCGATATAAGCTCAGAGAGTGTGCGCGTCCTCGCGCATGCGTATATGACGAACGAGCGTGAGATTGGCACACGCAGCGCGTCGAAGTCGTCTCGCGTCATCGATTCACATTCGCTCGCTCATTCGCGCATCCGTACATATGCTATGGATCATTTTTCTGTTTCGTTTCTTTGAAGGGGCGAAGTGCGGTGGTCTGATTTATCGCCCATACACGTTCAATGCTGCTGCTGCCGCTGCTATACTGCTATTGCTGACTGGTGTGAAACGCGATCGCTTCATTAACAGTTTTGAATGGGTTTCTTTGATCCGCTGGCGTTGGGAGCGGAAAAAGGGCTTAACGCGGGTTCTTTCCGCTTTTTTCGAAAGCTGTCACGCAGTCTTTTCGGTTGAGTGGATTTGACTTCATAATTAGCAGTTCGAGGTGTAACAAGCGCTGAGACTTTGGTAATTCGTCGTTTCTCATGTCTAAAGAGACATTTTGTGGGAATATGTAGGAATAAGTAAAAGGAAATGAGAGAAAAATTTTGCGGAAAAGCACTAGCGGAAAAAAAAATTTTCTTTTTATTTTTATTGCAGGGGGTGTGGAATACCAACGTCTATTATGCGGCCTATCGTATCGACCGGACAGCAATAATTTGTTATAACCCGATTATTACTGCAATTAGCGACTTATCCAAAATCGCTTGCCCTGCGTAATGTAATTATCTGTCATTGTGCAAAGTTTTGAGTGAACATTTAAACAAATTTTTTAAATGAAAAATGACAAAAATTTGTTCCAAGACTTTTTAAGGGCGTCCTTGAAATTTTAACTCAAAACTTTGCAGAAGGATAATTACATTACGCCAATAATCTCTGGCTCTTACGAGATATAATTATTT
The DNA here is from genome assembly GCA_900474315.1 of Torymus auratus. NCBI lineage: Eukaryota > Metazoa > Arthropoda > Insecta > Hymenoptera > Torymidae > Torymus > Torymus auratus. The sequence continues at coordinate 8,126 of UXGD01001746.1, forward strand.
CACATGAACAGTCTGTAATATACTTCTCACACTGCTACGCCCTTTACCCGACCAACAGACGTAAACTTCAAATTATCCGGCAAGAATTACAAGTCTCGCCACAATGACTACTCATCGAATCCAAGAGAGACAAGCGCGCAACTTACCATAACGCACACGTCTACGCGCATATCATGTGTACGTGCATTCTCTGTTCGTTTTACGCGGTAATGCGCGGACGCGCATCCGCCTTGTATAAAATTCTGCGACTGAATCGCTGATTCGAAAAATTGTTCTGGCGGCTAAAGCGCAACGGGCGGAAGGGAATCGTATATGTAGCGGATGCCACTAGTTTTCAAGTAGTTAGATGGGATTCTTCTTCTTTTTTAGCTCACGATATGGTTCTTCCTTTCGATATCGATATGGAGGATTCCAACGAGTGCCCTAGCTAAATATCAGTAGGAATGCATAAAACTAATAAGAATACGCATAATCCATAGCAATTTAAGCATCTGTATACGAATTTAGCTGTGTATCAATGTGCAAATATTTGAAAAGTTATTTTTTACAATTTTTACTACTGAATGTCGCACGAAATCTCGATTTTTCTACTTATTTTAGTAAACTTCACCCTTATTTATTTCAACTTTCCACTCATTTCCCCGGATTAAATTATTTTTCAAATTTCATATTTTGACTAGTTCTATTCAAAAGGATTTGTTTGGTACGATCATCTGCAATCCTCTACTGACTGTGCGTCTGTTGGCATTCTCCAAATCGACAATAACGAACGCGCATAGGCGAGTGGTTTAATACTCGGCTGTGAGTAATAAGTGGGCTGGCATGCGTGTCACGGGGAATGGATATTTATTGTAATTGCAAATGAAGTTCAATATGAAAGGTATTGCGTTAATAATTGAGCTTAGATTTATGAATTCGTACCATGGAAAATAGTGTAAAGTGTTATCGTTAAATTTTTAATTACATAGTATTTTTGTCGTCCATCATTGTAGTAAACGTGTTAGAAGTTCAAGAAAAGTGTAACCTTTAATTTATTTTATCACGTAGCACATGAAATGCTAAGACCCTCAATTATAAGTTTCGTATATGTGTATAGTTAAGATAACGTATCTAATTGTAAGTATATTATACACACCATAAAAGTAAAGACTTAATCTATGAAGAGAACTTCATACTTTATAAAGAAAAAGTTTCTCCCTTATTTTCACCTGAAAATGTTGAGATATTATATATTTCAAAAATGTTAATTTCTTCGGACAATGCTTGGATATACTTTGTAAATATTTTTCTTTCGTATTATACTAGTCGATAGAACAACGAGTATTTCAGTAATAATCTGTAAACATTAAATACCTAGCTCTATAAATTTATCGGTGTAAATTATCTGTATTGATGAATAAGCACAACGCAGCAAAACCTGTGTACTTAACGTTAATATTCAAAGCATAAGCCAGCTTGCCCCCTCTATAAGAATAAATAGTCCTCTTTTAAGTTTGCAAGGTATAAGCCCCCTCCCCCTCTCTCTCCACGGAGGCAGTGGCAATTGTGCAGCGCACCGCTCTAGATCGCTATACCATTCGCTCAATTATGATAAATCGCGTCTAATTAAACGCGAGCGGCAGGCGGGCAAGGCGCCCACGAGACAGCGAGATGAACGTGGTCCGAGCACGGTAGCTCGCCATCGTTCAGGGGAGCCCCGGCGAGGGGCTTTATCTGCTCTTACTCTACCTCTACCTCTCCGCTCCCCCACCTTACTCCCCCTAACGGCTTGAAATATATACACAGCACGCGGGCGCGATTTGCATGTGGCCAACTTAATCAGCGCCGACACCTCGCTAATCGTGCTCGGTGTGTGTGTATGTGTGTGTGTGTGTATTGTGCCGGCCGAGGCTCTTAAGGGCGAGAGGAGCGTGGGACTATATATTTTGCAAGTCGCGGTATTTCAGAGCAGAGGGTTGGAAAGGCAAGGAAAGGGACAAGGCAGATTGCAGCGGGTGAAAAAAATTTGTTAATTGGAGGAGTGGGCGAAGGAAGGGAGATAGGCGAGTGAGTTGTGGATGGCGATGGGTGGGTGTCGTGCTGCTTGATCGATTGCAATTGAGCTGTAACGATTTTGTTTATGATGATTCTCCCGTGGTTTCCAGTGCTTAAGTGACTGGATGGTTTAATAGAAGGGAAGTTACACCTGTTTTTATAACTTTTATAACTGGGGATTTTTTATTAATTTTAATTTTACTCTTTAAATAAGAATAAGTGAAAATTAGCACACGGGTGCGAATAAATAAAAAAATCGACTAATTTTCTAGTGAATATTTATCATCTGGTTGAAATTTTATTTCACTGCTTCAATGAGTAAATATTCAGTAGAAAAATAGTCAATGTTTTCACCTATTCTCATCAATGAGCGACTTTTCACTTATTCATATTCAGAAAGTAGAAATAATGCATATGAAAAGTGTATGAGCTAGATGAATAATCAAAAAATATTGATTTTTCTAACGTATTGTCTGACAATTTATAGGTATAGAAATAGGAATATCTCTACCCACGTCATCGCTTTAAATCGTGTTATGTAATATTCTTCAAATTCTGAAACATTAAAAAGTATACTTTCGAAACCCGTGTTCTTCTAGATGTTTGAATTTTTGATACCCCTATATCTCTGGTTATATCGAAAAATCATTTTAAGAATTATCTTAATCTTTAATCTATTTTGTTAAAAACATGCGAAATTTTGAAATACTGCTAACCGGTTTTTGGAATCATGTAACTCTAATATTCAATTATTAGTATACACAGATTTTTATTGAAGTACCTTCCAAAAACGATTAAAACGAAGTAAAAAACAATAATAATTTATATTGCAATAATAACATAATAATAATTGGTATGTATAATGAGAATGTTTCTACAATGTTTGACCGTGACGTTCCCTTGAATTCCTTGAGTTCATATATATATATTATTTCAAATACGTTTTAAATGTACATTACCCCTGCCTTCCAATTCCTCGACAAGTTAACTCCATATAGTAAGTACTGTGCGCAACTCCCTCTGGTAAAAATCGTCAAACAAATCAAAAGTCCGTCAGCTGAAGGATGAAAAAAAGTCGGTAGTCCTGACGGAAGCGCGCAATAAACACACTATATGCTGACGCGTCGCTTCTCTTGACATTGATTCCACACCCTATCCTACCGGATTCAAAATAACGCTCGTGAAATTCGTGAGTTTGCAGTTTATCACGCACTGACGTTTGCGATGTGGGGCTAGAATATGCGTTGCTGATAATTTTTTTTAACCGATTAGTGGATGTGAGGAGGGTGAGATTACGGCTGAGAAGTGGTTCGTTTTCAGATAATGCTGATTAAGTTATTTCTATACAGATATTAGTTTAAAAATGATATTTAAAATTAAAAAGGATGTGTTACTTTTTGCATTATCAAAGATTAATAAAAAAAAAAAATTAAATTATAATATTCACGTAGTGATAGATAGATGCTATTATCACCCGTTTTGATTTATAAATCTCTCAAAATAGTTTAGATCTGGATTTAATTTTACCAAAAATGTTAGTAACTTTTGCTTTTGCTAAATTGGCGAATCAAAACGTGTTCTCCGTAACGACCTCCAGGAAGGCTCAGATCTCTGGATGCACATGCTATGCCCCGATTAGGTTAATGGGGCCATAACTTCATCTAATGTTTGCCTTGCACAAATATTGTTAATAGATTTAAAACCTCAAGTGTAGCCTGGATTAAATTATGATTACGTATTACGTACAAGCGTAGGTTGTACATCACTCTGATCCGGCTTTGATCTTGTAGTCAACTAATTGGATTTCATGCGCTACAATATGTATTCTTTTGAGCTTTACCTTCTGGGGGGCTATTGTTCGAACTCTGATGTAACTAATTATATTATAATGGAAATGAAAAAGTAAAAAGAGAAAAATTTCAATGTTCGTAACTTGAATACATTTTCCGACTATTTTATTATACTTATTACTGCAGTACACTGGGCTCACGTTGACTCTTCTCCTGAACTTATTACATGTGTGTGTGTGTGTTCATATCGGCAGTAATACGTATATATGCGAAGCATCGATCTATCAGTGCTGGAATAAGAAATTCGTCAAATAATTCGCTAGCACGTAATGTAGCCACGAGCGAAAAGTATTTAATAGAAGGGAAACCACGCGCTCTAAACTTTTATTGAATTTTTCCGGTTCGAAAGCGCCAAGAGTTCGCCGCGGGGGCGGTATCTGGTAGTAATTTATTCGTGTATGGCCGCGCGTCCCCAGTGCGCGCGTGCGCTTATTACAGCCGCGATAAATTCTGCCCGCGATTAAGACACCGGCCGGAACGAGCTTTTCGAGCGGTATATAGTTCTTGAATTATTCTTTGCGTGGCGCAAATAAGTTTGGCGCGCGTGCGTGCGAGCGTTAATCTTAATGAGCCGAGGGGTAGCGCGCACGCGGACGACTCTCTGTCCCGTCGTTAGTTAGATCGTGTTTTAAAATGTATGGAATTCATTAAAGGGTGGGTGGGGCATCTCAAAAGGATCGCTGTACACGTGTTTTGTATTAACGTCTCATCGTAGTTTGCTGTTTTTAGCGTGATTAAGCTGTGAATGTGTTTGCTGAGTTGATTAGCTGGTATAGCTGAATGCGTAGATTAGGAAAGTTTTCAATTCAATTTTGTAAAGATGCTATTTGTATGAGAGAACAATACATTATAGTATAAACCGCTTGATAATAAGTATAACAATTAGGTTGTAATTGAATGTTCATCGAAATTTAATATACCTATGCTGGTATGAATATAAATATGCCGTATATGTTAGAAATTATCAATTAAAATCTAAGCATCAGTAAAATATCGAAAGATAAAAAAAGTTAATTACACACCCATGTAAACAAGTAAAATATTTTCCATATTATTTTAAATCTAAATGATTACTCTTCTTTTCTCCCATCATGACAAATAACAACCACAATTGCGAACAGATACACGTCGCAACGTTTGGGATACAATAAACTAACGGAAACATATGTCTCTTCTGCTTCCAGGCACGCTGCAGCTGGTGATCAAGCAGGTGAACATACCGCAGTCGGTGCGCGTGGGCGAGGACTCGGTGATTCTCGACTGCGACTACGATCTGGAGAACACCTCGACGAAGGGCTTGGTGGTCAAGTGGTACCTGAACGACTACGATCTCGTGTACCAGTGGATTTACGACACGCCGCCCCAGGCCATAGATCCCGTCCTCAAGTACATCGACCATTTCAAGGCGAGCGACGATCCCAACACGATGTATCGGGCCATGAGGCTGACGCGGCCCGGCATCGACCTAACCGGCAACTACACCTGTCTCATATCTACTTTCGAGGACGAGGTCTCGGCCAAACGCCCCATGACCGTCTACTGTGAGTTTATACTCTCAATCTCTCTTCTTCTGTCTCGCGCGTAGAGTTCGACCGAAATTGCGAGAGCGCGTACTCGTATGCTGTTTCGACTAATTGAGTCTTTGTCTGTATAATGAAACCAGAGCCGTCAACATTAGTGAATTTAGGGAAACTATTATGAGGGTGAGAAATAAACGGGTGAATATATTATGTAAGGGAAGGTTGCGCAAGTTAACGAAATTTCGTTTAAAATATAAACAAAGGTGTCATCGTTATTTCGCGATCAAACTTTGTAGAATGATGTATTAGTAAATTACGGAGGAGAATTAAATCTCTTCATCAAGTGAATTTTTATTCTTTTTTCTATTTTAGATAATTTTTACAATTTCAGTTGATAAAACAGTGATAGTAGTGAAGTACAGTACGACACTCTATTAACATCACGTTCAACTTCAGGCATATCATCTATCTCAATATACATCATTTCACCTCGGCATCAAAACACTCCTCACTTTTTACCACGTCTATATATACTGTTAAGCTAAAAAGCACTGATTCTCCGTATACTCGTGTTCATCGTGAAACAGGCTCGTGTTGGATTCTCGCTGCTGCTGTTCGGTCATATTGAAATAATTGCGCGCATCGATGGGCCCCGACGACATCCTACGACTATTTTGCGACACGAATGTACTTCGATTGCTAATGAAGCCGCGAAACGAGGAGAGCGAAAACACGCTCGTGTTCGGAATACCCGAAATTGCCGGCCGTGGTTGTGTCCGGCCACGAACAGTGGTGATCTGTTTGATTTTTTGCTGTCGCGTTGGCCGTAGTGGTTGGGAGCAAAATTTTGAGAATATTATGCGCGCAGAACGCTTGTGATACCGCATCACCATTGTTGTACGAGGAAGTCCGATCCGCCGTGTATCCATCTGGTACGTGGTACGTGTGTTACCGCTGTTTATCGGTTTGGCTTTTGATATGTAATAGGTGGGACTCGGAAATGTGCAGAGTTTCGAAATTGACAAAATTTGTAATAGCCGTACTGAATTTATTGTTGAAATAATACATTTTGATGAAAATAGGTAGAAGAAGTACTTTTAGATAACAGACTTTTTTGAAATTGAAAACGTTGTTCATACACAATGAAGGAATACACAGCATATTTGAAACAACTATGCTGCTTAATAAAATACCTATATATATCAAAATAATAGCGTAATATTCTTATATTTATATAATCCGTCCTTAAATTATTATACACCAAAAGAAAATTGATTGATTTCCTTCAAGTACTTCGAAGGGTCTACGAAATATAATGATGGTTTAACACGCAATCTCGTACACGCAAGTGGCTATACACACGTGTATGCAAAAAGCTCATATACATATAGACACGCATATGTGGTACAATGTAAAGAAGCGACAGCAAACGTAACAAGAGAAGCACACTATACCCTTCAAAGTTCTTTATTAAATCAGCTTGTCGTAAAATCACCCAAATATACACGTTTCTACTTCGACAAGCGTCCTTTACAAATCGCCCGGCAATGTACGCTTTCACGCGCGCTCGAGATTATCCATAAAAATATTCCACAAAAGAATGGTGCTCTCTTTATGTCTCTCTTTCCCCCCTCTTCTTTGAGCAGATAAGCCGTTAGCAGAGACAAAAGCCGAGCGAAAGATTAATTAGTCTGCGAGAGAGGTAACGCGCGCTAGTCTGGAAAAATGCTCAGTGAGGTTTTGTCTTTCGATTCCGACACGCGCGACAAGCTGGAAATTGGCGATAAGAGGGCCTGCTCGCACTTTCTCTCCTTCCCCCCGCTCTCTCTCTCTTTCTCTCTTTCTCTCCGTGTTCACTTCATCTCTCTCTCTTTCTCTCGCTCTCTCTCGCTTTATTATTTCGAAATTGATTAAACACCTTTAGCAATGCATCGTTACGCGTACTGTTCCACAATATCCTCAGCTGTTCACAAATAATAAGTATAGTTATTAAGCGACAGAGAATAAGGATTTCTTTATGTTATTTCGTGCGCGATAAATAAATCACTTGATTGGAGGGATCCCGACTTTAATTCCTCGATTGGGTTTTATAAACGTGCCGTTATTTTTTAACTATTGTATTAGAATGATATCGACGGCTGATGGCTGTATGTAATGGCCATGAAGTAATTTTCAATTCCTTTTGTGGATTCGGAATGACGCGATGCAGGATAATCGGATTACGCGTGGGATTAGAAATTTTATAGAGTTTTGGTTGAATATGCCAGAACTCTTGTATATATATATGCATACATGTGTATCGTCAGGATTGTTAGAATAATATATTTTTTATGCATAATCTGTATCAAGGCATTAGTAAAGTCCTAAATCTCAACTACAATTTAATCGTAACGTTCAAAGTTAATTTAACATTTTTAAAATCTTGTTTGAGTAGATCTCATCGAAAAATTGATCCCTCGATAATAATCAAAGTTCATTCAAGACCGTTTTCGAAATACACTTTTCACTCACGGCCTCCGCCCCTTTTTTATTATTCCCTTTGTAAGCTTGTCGCGTCCGTGCCACGTTGACCTTTTTCACACCCTCACACCTCCCGAAATAAAAGTTGGTAGCAAGAATACAATAGAACGGGATGAAAGAAGCTCAAGGAAGAAGAGCTTAGAACTCAGCAAGCGAACCAAGCGAAACGTCTCTGGCTGCACGAGTCTATCCGTTACTGGTACTGTTTCGCTCGCTTTTTCCGCTACCACTCGGTATGTTTCTCTTTTGTAGGAAGGAAAGTTTGATATTAGGTAGAGAGTAGAGGTTTTTTCGGTCACGGGCGTTAAGCGTTAGCACGATCTAATTAGGAGGGAAAAGGAGACGAGAGACTGTGTATGTGTGAGAGAGGAAGAGAGGGATGGGTGGATGGATGGAATTTTTTTGCAGGACCCTATGTGCGCTTCGTTAAAGCAAATAGTCATGTATTGAGTTTTGTTGTGCTGCTGCAGCTAATTGGAACTGCGAGCTTTTTATGCTGTTAATAGTGTCAAGGTTTACGAAGCATAGAATTTCCGGATACAAAGTATTTTTAAATGAAGAGGCAAATATCAACGTGGTGTTTATTTTTACACTGCCATAGAGTCTAGCAGAGCTGTTATTAACACATCGAATTTAAAAACATTTTATGAAAAAAAAAGTTTGAAATATATTTAATTGGACACTCTTACATTTCAACGTCATATAATGCTGCATCAATCACATTCCCTAGATTTACTAGAGTCTTTAATATACCTTACACTATATAATAAAAAAAATAATTTCCCTAATATATGTCACGGAGGTTACCGTCAACGTTTAGACAACGCAGAAAACGGGAGACAGTTGACTCAGCAAAATGAAGAACAGCTAGCTCGCGAAGCACTCGTGGTGGTATCCACGTGGCACGTTGGCTCAGTGGTAGAGCACGAGACTACAGACCTCGGGTCCGTGGGGTCGCTTCCCCCGCTCGTCACATATTTTTGCACACTTTATTATTTATTTCATGCATACGTAACATATAATACGAATCATATAATATGACATATAACATATAACATATTATATGAATCATATAATTTTTTTTAACACATGCATGAGAAAGGCAATTTTTCTGCGTAGAAAAGTGAATCGAAAATCGAACTTTTCCAGCATCTCGTAAGGCCTCTCGCAGTAGCGGGAGGAAAAGTTCTTAGTCTCTCGCTATATGACGACTAGATATTCCCGATCTCCCATTCACTTATCATGCAGAAAAAGGTCCTATTTCTGCACTTATTAAAAAAATTACTATGTGTAACAAGGGAGCAATTGACTTTCCTCCCTTGTTGCTCAATGTACTATTTGTTTTTATGTTGCCTCATATTTATAATTGATATGTTAAATAAATACTTCCGCAATGTTATTTTTAATATTGCAATGTTGTTGTATATCATTGCAACACTGTATATTGTTTCTGTAATTGGATTATTTAAAAAAATACCATTTCCACATATTGGTTTATCGGCCATTAGAAGACCTATTTAGATAGTTAGATTACTCTCTAATTTATTGTGAAAATATATCTAAATTACTCCAGAAATGATCTCGCATGTACTGCTTCTCCTTAACTGCATAACGAAAAATTTCTGAAACTCCGGCGAACAAGAAGCACAAATTCACTCGCTTGCGTCCTTATTGCCTCTGTTTCACCCTTTCCTCCCATCCTCGAAAACACGTATAATCTCTGTGAAAGTGTACAACAAGTATCTTCTCGCTTGCACGCTCGCAGGTAACCGAAGCTTACGACAGGAACGTCCGCGCAAATCGTATCCGCGCACGCACGAACGTATGTGTGTGTTTGTGTGTGGAGGTGAACCGCACACGCCCGAGCCATGCGGAACTTGTATGTTTCTGGGTAAAGTTTACGCACTGCTGCAGCGGTGGTGGCAAGAGAATCCAAAAGACATTTTAAATTGATTTATTTATCGCGGCGCGTGGATGCGACCGACTAACTGTAATTGGTCGTAGTCCTCGGTAGCCTGTGAACTAGCTTGCATGTGTACGCTTGCGCGAGCAGTATCGGGAGGTTCAATAATTCCTGAGAATTGATGAAATGATAATGTCGTAAAATAAATATGTGTGCTGATAGGTTGGAGAATACATGCAAAGTAAATTATCATTTATTTATTATTAAAAGAGAATAGTTCAACAATATGTATAACGTTCAGTCTACATGTCTATCATTATCTATCATTAGTTCAGAGGATGTCATCGTCAACTATTACCGACCGATCAAATTACACCGATTTTAATAAATTTAAAAAATATATACATATACATAACCAAGACATTTTCGAATATTGATTTAAAATCTTGCAGTGTGGTAATGTGGACTATTACGAAGGCCATTGTCTTCATTTGGCATGTATCCAACTGTATTTTTTTCTAATTAATTAAAAACCGAGTAATTTGTTCGGTTGGTAACAGTTGGCGATGCCATCCTCTTTAAGTGTACAGCTGAGTCGCATGATACTAGTGTAATTAAATGCAACTGCTTGTAATTTATTTGCATTTGTGCATATGAATCTATAACTATATGATCATGCATAATTAACAAGACAATATCGACGCCCCGTACGAAGAAAAGCACAACTCAGGCCGTTACGAACACTAGCACAACTCGCGGTGCGCGGACGAAAAAAGCACAACCCACTCAAATTTCCAAAATAAAATTAATCCATTTACGTAATAATTATTATGGGGAATTGAATTAGTATTTTATGAATGTATTATCATGATTGTTTTGTACACTATATCGTCGCTCCCGAATAGAATGGCGTTATCTGAGAATCCGCTCGTAAAAGGTGTTATCTCGGAAACCGCTCGTAGAAGGCGATATCTCACACGACAAATTTTTGAGGCTCAGATTTAAGTAGGCAGCAATGCCTAGACCTATAATATTTGTTTGAGATAACGCCTTCTACGAGCGGACTCCGAGATAACACCTTTTACGAGCGGATTCCCAGATAACGCCATTCTATTCGGGAGCGGCGATATAATCGATAGTTTTACCATTCGCATATATTCATCCGATATAAACATAAATTTTTAAGATTTAAATATATTAAGTTGATTTTATATACAAAAACACACATTTAACAAAAAAGAAATTGCGGATTTTATAAAAAAACCCACTTTAAATTCGTTTCATAATTGATACTTTTACTTTAATGCTTGAGCTGGAAATATGATTCTCTTTAAACTGCGTCCAAGAATGGTTGCTAATTATCAAAATCGCGGTTACTTCGTTATAAAAATAGACAGGGTAAAGCTGACAGCAGACGTATGAAACGCAATTACGCAAATTGAAAAAAGTGTACTTATTTCAGTAGCAGTCGACCTGCTGCATTTTCTTAATGCAACGCGCCCCTTCCTCCGTGTTGCCTCGTCGACGAGACTTCTCGAAAAAGGGGAGTCTAGAAAGCAAACGACTAGACTGATTCTCATCACCTAATGTTCCTTCATCGGGCGGCGTGACAAAAAATATATATCCCTAAAAATGCGAAAAAATATTTTTTTCCACGCGCGCGCAAGAGAAAGGGCACTGGGCGTATTAAATAATACTGTCTGTTGATCACGGATTTGGAGACTAAGAAACAGAAAGAGATAGGGTAAATAAGTGCACGCGGGAGAGAGAAAACAGCTCGCAAAAGAACTACGTAATATCGGTAAAAATGTTCGACTCGTTGTTCGCCCCGTCCCTCTTGTGTTCGACGTGTATGGAAAGTAGATGAGCGACGGAGACGAAAGGCGTCATTTTTCGCGGTAAATAAATTCGCCCCGTTCGGGGGAGAAAGAGGGGGAGGCAATGATGGCGGCGACGACGACAACGATGAAGGCGCTGAATAGTTTCGAAGCTTCTATCCCTACGAGAAAGAAGCAAAAAATGCGGCCCCCACAAGCGCTGACTTTAAATTGTTCAATTTCGAGGAAGGCGAATCGAGTTTTGCAGATTGACAAAAAATCACTTATCCCCACTGGTATTTTAGATAAAAGTTCGCTCACCGAGCGAAAGTTTTTCGCCTCCACCTCCTCGCCTTGTACACGCGCGTTTGAGTTTGCGCGAGCGTAGATTTCGGATCGAATTTCAGATGGCACACGCGGCTGCGAGAATTTGCCAACGCTTGGATCGCCGAAGCGCGTGCAAGTTGAACTACGCTATAGATGTGCTACGCAGTAAGTCAGGATGGTATGCGTAAGCACGCGTGTTTGTATTCGGCTGTGGGTTTGGCTCAGTTGACGCTGGAAATCAAGATTCCGGTCTAAAATAGTTTTAAACTCATTTAAAAGGATGTCAAGTGGCTTCTGGACTATTTTTAAATTTTCAAAAATATTTCATGTTGCATTTTTTGTCATTTAAAAAACAGCCTCAATATTTTATTTTCAAGTTTATGATGATTATACAGTTTATGATAATTAAATAGAAATAGGTACATAATATTTAAATACATTAGAATAAAATTAGATACTTAGGTTTTAGCATCTTAATACAACTCTAAATTTGGCATAAATTTAGAAAATATATTTTATACTTATCCATCAAAATAATAGCTCCTTTTCTCATTACAGCCACGGGTCGAGAGGACGAATTCAAATTATGGCATACGAAGGCGAACTTTGATGGCGATGACGGTGTAGAAGTGCAGTGTTCAGCCCAGGGACTCTACCCGAAGCCCACTCTCGATATCACCGTCGAGTAAGTGAGGGGAACAAGTTCACACGAGAGAAGAAACGGGAGGGAGGGAGGAAAAGAGAGAGAGGGAGAGAGAGAGAGAGACTTGGTTATTTGCATCATTTGCATGAGCGCGTAGATATGGAGACACCTGTTCGCGATGAAATTGACGCCTAGATTGCATTTGGATCTTCGCTCGCACTCACCTCTTTTGCTAGTTATTTTTTCTCGTTTGCCAAGATATTTTATTGATAAATTACGCTACGGGGGTTGACTGTACTTCCGTCATTCTAGTTTAAAGGGTCATGTGACGTTATTCTTCAAAAAGTTTATTTAGAGAAATTATCAAAATTCTTTATGGCTAAAAGAAGCTTCTTTCTCTTAAATGCACTATAAAACGCATTTTATCGGTAAAATAAAACTTTTTTTATTAAATTTAAAATGGTTTTATACATGGGAGCTAAAGAATTCCAGTGAAAAAATTTGATTAAATTGAATTTAATAAAAAATGAAAATATTCTAAAAATCTTGTTAAAAGATTCCTTTTCGCCAACCCACACAAGTACAATTCGCAATAGTTACAAATATCTCCATGAAAATGTTTTCAAAATTCAAAGAACAGAGCTTTTACATCGTCGGCCCTTGCAAAGGACTGGAACGTACACTGAGCCTGAGAGAATCCTGGAATTCGTTGGGCGCGCGTATCAAGTTTTTGGAAAACTCGCGTTTGAATAGCCCATGCAAGAAGCGCCTTTGCTAGAGCGTGTGAAGTACAGGCTTGTGTGGGATTTCGAATGTCGAAAAGCGTTAACAAACTTGTAAATTGGACACTGCTGGGGTAAAACCGCAAATTTTTCTTTTTTGCTGAATGTGCTACCAAGGATATTCCGTGTTACTGTTTAAAAACATTAGAAATGCACCCAGAGAAAAGTCTTGTAACGGTTACTTTAAAAGTACCAGACTTTATGGTGCAATAATGGCATAAACATTAAATATAGTAACCATTGCAGCTAGCCTGACTATAAAAAAAAGTAAATGGTGACATATTTTGAACTGTATTTATAAATTAGAATATAAATACGATAAAGTTTCTGTAAATATTACTAGAAAATCTTGATTTTCAACTATTATAGACTTACCAGAGCGAATCGTATTCAGTGTAGATTTCCGAAAAACTGTAAATTTAACAAGATTTCTACTTACTATCTCAAATAGTTATTTTTGTCGTACGTTTTTTTCTCAGTGTAGAAAAATAAATGTTTTGCTTCAAATTTTGAGCTGTAGAACAAAAATTTTTTTTATTCTACTATAATTGCATTTTCGAGTAAATTCTTGAAATAGATTTATTAAAGAATTTAAGTTTATATTGTTTTAGATGAGAAAAGTATTTTGTGTGTTAAGTGCGTTACCACAAAGAGATTGTGATAAGGCTCAGTATTAAATAATAGTGTTATCATAACCTTTCCTTCACTATGATTGTACAAACTATCTTGTTTCAAGAATAAATTTAGAACAAATAGTTTTTAAACAGATTTCTGTATTCTCTATGGAAAAATACTAATTTTATTTTTTATTTACAGAGGATATCCCGATATACAAGCGACTAGGCCTATTATAACAGAAACAAATGATCGTCATTATTCCATAGTTTCGTATCTATCACTCGAAAATGACGAACTCCCCGACTCCGTGATAATCAATTGCATACTTGGAATACCAAGCGTAAATTATAATGCAACGAAAAAAATCGTCCATTACGTACCAGGTGAGTGAAAAGTATTTTTATAAATAATCACGTATTCCTTCATACACACAAAAGCACTTGAGAGAAAACTAAAAGAACACAAATTTGATGGTATTTTATGACTTTCATCATCCTCGTTAAGTTATTTTTAAAAGTTAAAGTAGGGCATTAATTATCGTTGAACATGGAAAATCAATTATATTTACAAATTGTCTTTTTTTTATAAATGACCAAAGAAAAAACTTCAAAAGTTCGATCTACAAAAGCAAAACTAATTATTCTGATGTATTTGGCATAAAACTTTTTCATTCATTATTCGTCACACAAAAAGCTCCACATGCATGGATTTTTCACCTGTGATCTCATAGTTTTTATTCGTTTTAGGTGTTCGCTTGCTAATTCAGAACTTGACCGACCGTTTTAGTTCTGAGCATTAAATAATATAACTAATTTAGTTATCTTTATAATAAACTTGCACTATAAGCAGCTATCACTAATTCAAACCATTTATATAACTCTGCGCAAAAATTAATGTAATGAATAGAATAAACCTTTTTAATCTCTTTTTGTAATGTTTATTAAACTATTAAGTATTTATTTAATCTATTGATAATATTAAGAAAGCCTGTAAATACTTCAATTGCAAAAAGTTACTCAGAGTCTTGTAAAAATACAGTCGGACTAGGAATGAACTAACAGAGAATATTTGTAAATCGTTTTAACATAAAAGCAACCCATTAAGCCGGGCGAAATTTTATTATTCTGTAAAGGCTGTGCTTCGTCGTTGGGAAGCGTTAGTAAAAAACGGGTCACTTTTATTTTAGGCCTTAAACAATTTTAATAAAATAGAATGACGGTCATGCAGGTTAAAAGCTAGGAGCAGGCAGTATAAAGTGTTCGCGGAATACGCTAACAAGAGCTAGAAAAATTGTCGAATGTAACTCTTTTTGTATGTATTACGTTACAATTATAAAATAATATTGCCAAACTTTACTGTATTTTAGAATTAGTTTATGCAGTTAATTCAATTGTGTAAGTTCAGGAAATTATGTTTACAAAAGCTGTATAACCCGTTATGAGGATTAACAATTTTAGTATGTGGCTATAGATAGTAAAATGGATCACAGGGTATTGCTTTTGTTTAGAATTTCTTGGAATTAAAAACACGTTCAAATAAATTTAAATTTAATAAACTTACACGAAAAACTACTAAAACAATGCACTGATGTTGGGAAACGAATATTTCAAAAAAGTTATGGAAAATTGTTCAAATAAATTATGCTATAATCTTTTAATTACAATGTTCCAATCGCACAGTTATTGGAGTGATGAAGTGACAATGACATGAGAATAGGGTAATGCTTTGATATTTACTGGTTCTGCAAATTTTGCTACCATAATAATTGCCCGGTAACTTTGTCTTATTTTTAGAGAAATTCAATATGTAAGCTTTAGCAAGGCTAAGCTATTTCAAATACAAACACAACGTATATATTTAAAAGTTAACATTTTTCCATAATGAAACGAACACTGTAATAATGCTATGGACAAATGTTACAATCGCACTGATAATATCGATTGTTCACGATAATTTCTTTCTTATATTACACGAACAATATTGCTTACGGAGGGAGAGTGTCATTGCTTACCTGATGGTCGGGGTATATGGTGTTTGTTGTGCAGGAAGGCCTACTACTACCGCTATTGCAATTACTGCGGGTGGCACCACGAAGCTGCTGCGAAAAATGGAGATCCAGGCACTAGACAATTCACAAGCTGACGCTAGCAGTGGTGGTGGTAAGCTCATATTATCATGCATACCCTACTTTTTTTACGTTTTTTTTCTTTACCCCTCTCACTCTATGCACTTTCATCGCATTGGACGAATCATCAACACGTTGCACTCTTTATTTCTTTTTTCCGCACTTTTTTCTTCTATTTTATGTTCCTTGACTAGTTTTTAATTTGTGTTTTATGAAAGGATGTTACCATCTACGAAAATGTTTTACTTAAATCTTGATCTTTTGACGCTATATACTTTTTTACAGCAGTTTCGTATCAGATTCAGAAAAATTCAAATAATCTGTGGAATTTCTATGCTCCTATCCTTTTATTTCAAAGCACATGAAAAATAGTATCTGCTTAGTAACTTTATATAAAATTTTCGTTTTATGTGTTTTATATTGCATTATGACTTCGGCTTATTAATTCGTTGTCTAGAACTTAATTATTTTAGAATTACCTTAAGTCTGTTCGCAAAGTATACACCAGAGATTTGGAATACTTCGCTATAAAATACGAGAAAATTAAACAGTAAGGAATATTGGATTGAGATATAAACCTTAAATTATTGTGAGTAACTTAGAATTCCTACACTCTTGGAAGTAATTCCGTAATATTAACGTACATTTTTGTGTACTGTTCAATCCATTATTGCTGTGGTTCTACTTTCCAAACTCCCCCCCCCCCTCTCTCTCTTTCTCTTCGATAACTTCTTCAGCCCTCTTTCCCAGTTTCCCTAGACCGGTCACCGCGACCGCGTCCTTTCCTCGCACTTTCTTCCGCCCCCTCTCTCTCTCGCTCTATCTCTCTTCAATCTACCACCGTGTCCCTCTCTCTCTCTTTTTCTATCTCTCTCGCGTGAACTACACCAATCCCCATTATGGACCATCGTCGTTTCCCGACTCCGACTTTCTGAAACTCTGATTGAAAGATAGCGGCAGCGGCGGCCAGGACAGCCGAAAGAATAAAAGGAAGGGAGCGCACGCGCGCGAACACATAGTCGAAACTTCCGCGCGTACTATGCAAGGAATTTCAATTGTCGAAGTTGTTCTTTCACAAGCGAGAGTTGCTCTTTTCTCGGTGCTCGAACGGCCTTAAAATTCCGGTGTCTCGCAAATCAATGTGAGAGCCCAAGAATGCGGAGGAGAGAAATGGAGAGCAAAGCACCGGATAAGAGAGAGAGAGGGAGAGAGAGAGACGCTCGCTGAGCTTTGGCTTCTGCGTACGCCTCATTATATTAGCCGTTAATGGTTGGTTGGAGAATTCCAGAGGTTATGAAGGAAGTGTGCGTGCGTCTGTGGGAGGATGGACAGGCGGATGGCTGAATGGGTTATCGGCTGAAGTTGCCATTCTGGAAGATGTACGCCGTCGTTGAGCGCAGGCAAATGTGGTTTTTGAGAAAACTTTGACGCTTTGTCACCCGCAGGAGAAATAGGAGTTGCGAAAATAAGTTGCAAAGTGCCGAGAGCGGCTGTACGTTAACCCCTTGAAGCCTTGCAACTTTGGCTAGTGTGGCCGACGAATTGCTGCGTTTTTAGTTTCGTGAAAGTTGGATTTATAATTTCACTCACCTGGAATCGCATTTTAGCTTTTATTTGTAACGTGTCTTTTTTCATCTGGGTCCATACTTACTTCCGTTCAAAATTTCAGAAATTTTATATATTTTATATTTTTGTGGACCAAATCCAAGTTATCGGTCGAATAAAATGCAATTCATATATTGCAAAGAATTTCTTTTATTTCATTGAAGTCTGTTTATATAGTGCTAGATGAATTGAGGGGTTGCGTGGAACAACGGTATAACTCTTATGAGGCTCCATAAGTGTGGGGTCCCATAAGAGTTATACCGTTGTTCCACGCAGCCCCTCAATTTCAATTTGAATTATATTTCAAGGAAAATCGATATTATATCACGGTATTAATCATTTGAAGCTCGTTCTTGAAAATTTGTGTGCTAGGGGTTTTCACTATTTCTTATAAATTCAAAACAGTGTTGTTAATGTGGTGGATACTATATTAGAGTTTTTTGATTAATTAACGTACTCAAGTTACCATACAGGATTTCTGATGTTAAATTTATTTTTACTTTTTTTTATAAAATCAGGTATTGGGGCACAATCTCTATTTTATAAATCATTTTCTTCGGTAGATTTATAAGCTATTACTTGTAAACTATTTACTGTTAAAAAAATTAGTATTTTTCGTGATCTAATTGCTCATGAACAAATAAAGCTTTCTACATAATCAATCATAAAAAGTTGAATATGCATAGTATTTAGACTAACAATAGAATAACAAAGTAACTTTCAAATTAAAAAAATCAAGAAAGAAAAAAGTCTTTATTAGATCAAACACCATGCGGCAAAGAGTTAAATGCTTGTGGATGTGATTATTTGGAAATTTTTAGAATTAATTTATGAAAGTAACGATCATTTAGATTCCGTAAACAATTTTATAACAATTTTCGCTTGCATGTTTAATTGTTTTTGCATTAATCTATAATTTGATAATTTAAAAATAGTCTGAGATTTATTATTTAATTTTTTTTTATTAACACGATGATTCGATTTCTATCTCTGGCAAAGAGTGTAATGAGAAAGGTTTGTTGCTAAATTTCCTATAAATACTGTTTTTCTTTTTAACAGCTATTATAAAGAATAAAAATAAAAATTCATTTAAAAATGCGTCACAAGATTTGATAAAAGAAATTATTTCTATGTATCAAATACATTTTGTAGTTACTACAATTAAATAAAAGTTATTTAATTTCATTTACTACACCAGACAAATACGTCAAAATCAAGTTTTTGATAAGAAAATGCTATATAAACTTATTTGAATAACCATCTTATTAATATATATATATAATTATTCGTTCATTTTCCACAAAAAGAACATAAACTTTAATTTCAATATCTGTTGATTCTTTGTAATTTAATAAATTATATTGTTCATTTTCTAAAAATGCTGAAACATTTTATAAAAAGAATCTATTGAATCAGGCCACGAATATTAATTAAAATTCTGCGTGGGATTACGTTACGTAACAAAGGATTTAATTAATATTGGCAGCATCAAAAGCACTTCTGCTAAATTAATTCAATCTGGGGGACGAGTTAAAAAGATACAGGCTATCGCCGGGCGTAACGACGGAATTCTACACTTGATACTGCACTACGAGTCGTTGCGTACTTTCGTTCCGCCCCTCCTCTCCTCTCTAACCCTAGGTTATCTTCATTCTAACGATTTCGATTCTTAAATACACCATACAGAGGCGAATAGAAGAGAATAGTCAAGGGCACAAGGAGAGTACAAAAGTCGAGTGCGAGAAGGAGCGCGCGAGAAAAAGAGAAGGTATAAATTGTCAGCAAGCCTGGAGATGAGAGTTCAAAAGGACCGCAGTTGCGCTGGGGGAAAATCGAGTTTTGGATAAGGGTATCTGGTTCTTATCTTAATTATAGATTGTGCGCACTTTCCGTATAGCTGCTCACCCGGTTAAGAGCAGGGTCGAGCCAATTAAGATAGGTATGCTAATTAAATCGAAGCGATGATCGTTAAAAACGACGCGGGGCAAAGTTGCATATTTGGTAATGGTTCTTGAAGTCGAATTGGCTGTCTGGCGCACTTTTATCTATCCGCGACTGTGATGCGAAAGCCAGCGATTATATAAAGCACATCTTATTTCGCTGAAATGTATAAAATTATTTGAACATTCCTTTCTTGACATTTTGGTCACTGACGAATTCCGCGCCTTTGATACGCGTTCTTTTTTCTTTGACTCTTCGATTTTTTTGCATAAATAATGGGATGTCAGGGCTGTAGGATTTTCATAATTCAATGGTTGGAAAAAAGAGAAAGATATGTAAAGTTAAAGGTATATTATTTGTTTTACCTTTTTCTTTATCACATTTTGATAAACTAAATTTTATTTTTTATGCGTTTTTAAATTTGTGACGAATATCAAATCAAATTGGGAATAAGTTCTTTTACTAAGAAATATATTTTATTCACAATAAAACAGGTAAATTTACTATTCAAATAACAATAATTATCCATATTAATTTTGACAATGTTTGTAGTTTCAGATCACCTTATACTTATGACAATATTTATTTCGTGAGAAAACGAACCAAGACTTGGAAATAATCTCAAAAAGTGCTGCATTAAAATGCTACCTCTATGCGTATTTTATTTACCACATAAATTGCTAATAATACTTTTGCTTTTGCTACATATCATGTGAAATATACACGGCATTTTATTTACCACATAAATTATTAATAATACTTTTGCTTTTGCTACATATCATGTGACATATACATATGTAGAAAGATTGTATATAATTATAGTAGTTTAATTTAAAATTTGATTATTCACATTTAAATTGGCTTGATTCCGAAATCACTTTTTATATGAGACTTGTTTCTTCACGTAAATAATAATATCAAATGTTTCATTTGACTTTTGTTAAAACAATTTTTTAAACGCTTACAATCCTTTTTCAAAACATCACATCCTACAGCAATTTCCTCAGTCTTAAAGTCGCACCCATAAATGCACAACGTTGTTCTCGTCGTCGACAACTGAAATGTTAAAAAGCAAAAAAGCGCGAGCTTGAGAAAGAGACTAGGTGGTTATGTGCGTGCGGAGTTGAAAGAGCGAATTCAGAGTAATTGCACCTACTGCTACGAAACGGTTCAATGAAAGGACTTTTTATTTAAATATGACTCACTTCATACAGCTAAAAAAATAAATAAATAAATTTGGGTACTAAGAGCCGAGGATAAATAAAATACAAGAAAGGTGACGAATCAGCCAGTGAATAAATAAAAGCAATTTATCGTCGTGAAAAAACATCGCTCGAAAACCTTATTTAACATTTAATGCAACAATCTATCAGGAAGTTTAAAAAATGAAAGTGCTAAGAGGATCGTGCGAAATGGTATATAAAATGAACCTTTTCATTATTCTTATGCCCTGTTTCTACGAGAATAATAAGGGATGTTTCTGAAATACAAAATAGATCCTATATCGGTAGCTGCGATGATGAGTTAACGGTATAAATTTTTAATAGTCAAACCATGAGGGGAGGGAAACGTTAATAAATGCCGAACAAGTCCGCAGCGAACCTTCGGCAATTGATTGACAAAGATTAATGGTATTCCATTAAAGAGGTCTGGATAGAGAGTCGAGCAACGAGCCATTGAAAATTTATATCTTGAGAAAAGCTCGCACTTTACTCGAACGATTGATAGAAAAACTTGAGGCTGCAGAGACGAATCCTCCTCTCTTAAAAAAGTGATGGCCGGATGTTGTGAAGCCTTTATAGATTAATTTTAATTGGTCTGTAAGGAATCGGCGCGAAAATAAGCAACTTCCGTTACATTTGAATTTTTTAAATTGAATTATTTATTTTCAACTATTTTAAAACTAAATACTTAAATCAAAATACAATAAAAAATTAATCTTTTCATGTTTTGAAAAATTATTTGATTTACATCATTTAAACTAATTAAAATGAAATCATACTGAAAAATTATATTCATACCCTCAAAAAGAAAATAGTACGCACGCAGTCGAATAAAAGCTATATGAGACGTTATGACAATATAAGGATTACTTAGGAAATTGAAAATTTTCTTTCGGTAATTTCAATATCATCTACTACATATTAACATGTTAGCAAGACTTGCGCCTTATTTTTCTTAATTTGATTTGTGTGGAAATTCTCACTGTTCTTATTAAAAAGTAAGATATTAATTTTATGATTTTAATTTTGCAAAACTTCATTATTTTTTAATCTAATGAGAAAATTCTTATTTTCAAATTCATTGTAGCGCAATAACTCTTTAAAATGTACAGTAGGTGAAGATATAAACTATTTAATTAAACTTTTATTATTAATTAGTTTCAGAGGATTAATTTCACGTATTCATTTACTGATTAAAAAATAATGTACACTGTACACAATGTTATTTGATATTTCGAGAGATTTTCGATCTAAACTTACTTTAAACGAAGTTATTCACTTGATTGCGTGCTTCTGATGAAATAGCTCTCCGAAAACGAAACACGCGAAAACACAATTAAGGTCTAAGGATGTCTACTAATAAATTCTTTATGCCAAGAGATTTCAAATTTTGCTAAATACCATACTATTGAGATATTGATTATCCAGCGAAACCATGAATGTCTTTTTTGACCTAAATGCTGTTAAAAATTTCCATACATTTTTTAGTTCTGGCATAAGAAGATTATTTTTTCGAATATATTCTGTTAGCACGATGAGTAAAAATCTTGATTCTATTTGAAGACCAGTAAAATAAAACAAAGTTAAAATATATAATTCAGCAAAGTGAAATCAGTAAAATGATAAACAGAATTAAGTACACAACGAGTATAGAAAATATTCTCGCTCATCTATTTAACCACAAAAGAACGCTAGATCTCTCTGTCTATTTCTCTCTTTTTCTTTCTTCATCCATTAAACTGTCGCTCTCTCTCTCTCTCTCTCCCTCTTTCTCTCTAAGAGCCTCTCTGTACCGGTAACGAACCCATAAAATACCTTGCAAAACACCTCAGCTGACGCCGAAGCAGAAAACTGCGGGAGAAGGACAGCAGTGGTAGAGCAAAGAGGGGGAGGGAAGGATTTGCGCTCTGATAGCTTATCATTTAAATCCGGGCCGCTGCTATTGACGGGAAATCGATGCGTAGCAGGGACAGCTTGCTTGCGCGCGATCGAGCGCTATCATCCTGCCGTCAGAAGTGCAGTGCGCCATTGGAAGGACTCACGGCACACAGGCAGAGACAATTTCGCGAGTTTCCGTCTCTGTCGCGTTATTGTGATTGTATATGTGCTGAAGAGGAAAGTGGGCTGAGAGAGAGAGAGAAGGGGTAGGTGGAAGTGTTAAGATCCTTTGTCGCAAG
Organism: Torymus auratus; assembly: GCA_900474315.1. Classification (NCBI taxonomy): domain Eukaryota; kingdom Metazoa; phylum Arthropoda; class Insecta; order Hymenoptera; family Torymidae; genus Torymus; species Torymus auratus. The sequence continues at coordinate 31,211 of UXGD01001746.1, forward strand.
GGTTTGGCTGGATGAGCGAACACGCTCAGTATTTGGCCATCGAGATACGCGCGTGCGATGAGCGCCTGGCATACAATGAATTCCGACAGAGTATACACGTCTGCGTGTGCTAGAGATTGCAGAGAGGTATACGTGTTATACGTTGTAGATATTGAAAGAAATATGCGACGAATGTGTGCATTTTGATAATTTGTCATTTGAGATCAGACGTTTTTTTTGTTATCTTAAGGTGGGCGACTTTTTAAACAGAGATAAATATTTCCGAAATTTTACACAGATATTCTTTGAACATTAAACTTTTCATTTCTGTCACAGAAATAAAAGGTCAACGACCAAATTTTAGAGAAAACTCGGTTTATAAAATGTTTCTTTTAACATGTAACCTTATGGGAAAAGACATTAATTTTGTATTTATTCCATTATTAAGAGATAGTTCT
>UXGD01001747.1:0-31639 GCA_900474315.1 Torymus auratus
CCGTAAGGCATAAAACTAGAAATCAAGAGGAATAATATGGTATAATTTTCAATATGGCGAGCGATATTAATTTCAGACATAGCAACATAAAGAAAAACTCCATGTTATGTGTACATCTATATTATGTGTATGCCACATCCTGTAAGTGCTATTTATTTAAATATCGTATTGACACCTTTTATCTTACACTGACATTTATTTTTTATTTTTGAAGTAGTGTATATTCGCTCCGTGCATGTGCTTGGAGAGGATAGGCGAAACTACGGAAGCGCTAAGGGTGGTCAAAATGGGAACTTTTGTGGGACAGTCAAGTATATCTATATATATCGATACATGTCTGTAACGTAACCTCAAAATAGATACTAAAGAAGACTTTATTTAAATATCAAACAAAATAACACTACCTATTTTTAAACAAAAACATAATTTACTTATAGATCTTTATACTGAAGGGATGCAAGAAACCATAGTTATTTTAGCATTTATATCTTATGTTTTAAAGAATTCCCGATAAGCCACTGTGTTAAAATATCCCACAAAATGTACTCCGTCAGATTGCGGGATCTTCTTCTGTAAATGGGTTGGAAAAAAATTATAAGAAAGGCCTTAAAGTATACTAGATATCCTACCAAGAAAGAAATTGGGAACGCCTCAGATTTTTTAGAGCGCAAAAAGTGTAAAACTTGCGTTTTGGACAAATTAGCTGACACGTTACCTCATTCGGCCAATGTTGAAAAAATAATACAAGGAAACTCATAAATTCTAAAAATTAATAAAAAATAATATTTTTAAATATATATACTGAAAAAACTATATATACATTTAATTATTAACTCAAATAATACTAACCTAAGTATAAAGGAAATAAAGGAGTTTTTTAGATTACAATATATTATATAAATGATTTTGGAATTCTGTAATAGAATTTTGCCATAAACTATAAACAAAAAATTCATTTTTATCAATAAAATTGACTATTGCTAATAATGCTAATTATATTTCTAAGGTTTTTTCTCACAAAAGGGGCAGACAAATGACTTAATACAAATGTGAACGTAATACAAATTTCTCTCCTTCTCATATCTATTGAACTACATCTTCTTTACAGATTCTAAAGAACCAGGAAACATGATTTTGTTTCTTTTTACTGTGGTACTAATTTACACAACTTTTTAAAAATAATTTTGCATCACTTTATTTTTAATGTTTGATTGTTTACAACTTCGCCATTTCTTTTAAATCACTTTTGTAAAATAAGCCTTTCGCTATATGCAATTTTTGGAGTTTTTGCTGTGCTCATCGCCGATACGCCGGTTATGCGCTATTCACATTTGCTTTGGCTTGGCTGCGTATATTTACGTATAGTTACAATATTCTAACAACAATAGTAATACATATATAGGGTGACTGCACCAATGAATGACCATTTAAGGCCAATGAATGACCATTTCACTTGATATTTTCAATTGCTTCAATAAAATATTCTCAAAATATTAAATAGTTGAAAATCTACATTTTCGGACTTAAGGGACAGGGGGAGCAGTTTGGCATATTCATGAGTAATAAAAATATATTTTATCCAACTTAAAAAAAAAAAAAAAAAATGGTCATTCACTGGTGTCTGGACACTGACTGGTGCATTAACCCTATACATACTTAAAAACTATTTATCTTGAGTTTAGACATTGTATTCTCTAATTGGGCCGAAAATTGGCCAAATTAGGTGAATTGTATAGACACAAATGTATTTTACTTTTATAAATTACAACAAAAAATTGTTAATATTACTTCCAGAAGAATTTCAAGGAAAAGACCTCACCTTTCTGGCCTTATACTTTCAATTGTGTTTTTTTAGCTTATATTTCGACTGTAAACGGAATACTCGCTTTTTTGACTTTATAAAATGCGTGACTTGCTGAAAATTGTAAATAGAAACTTACATAAAAATGCAGTGATCATTCTCAAACAATTAAAAACGATTTATAAGGTATATTTTTCATAATTAACGGCTGCCAACATTAGTTATTTAAGATTTTGAATAAGTGGAGATAAAGAACTAGATAAGTGGCCAAATTACCTCGAATTATCTTAATTGTAAATACAAAAATTAGGAAAGACATAAATCCAAGAAACTTATATTAATAAACAATTTTATTTAAACTTAATGGTTGAGAAATTATTTGAGACTTATTTGAGATATAGAGATATTCACTTAGTTATAGGTTTATTTATTATATTTTTACATAAAACTGTAACTGAATACTTTTGAAAATGAATTGCTCTTCAAAGTAAAAGTTATAATTGTGAATTTTTCGATACTTAAAGATATTATTTGAGTGCAAGTTATAATCTTTTGACGGGATCAGTGAGGCCCTCAGTGTCCTTGAAGGGTTAAATCTCGACATGAAATAGTATACCGACCTTCAGCTGTGACATATCAATATTTTGATTGGCTTTATATAATTATTTTTAGAAACGAATTCAACTGGTTTCTACTTTTCTGAAGCTTAATTTTATCGAAATCAAAATGTGATAGGTCATTCATGTGCAAAATGTCAACGTTTTTTTCGACATCTCTTGTTGTTCTCGAATTATAAGCAACAATAGTATATTATGTACCTAGGGAATAAAAGTAAAGAATGTCTCAGATGGCATATAATTGTCGCCCGAGCCGAAGGCAAGGTCCGCAGGGCGTACAGTACGCACTTTACGCGCCATGTGGAGAAAAATTATTATCGGGGTAGCTTTTTTTGCCAAAGTGTAGGGATCATCCCGATGTTTTTGAAAGCTACATTTTTTACCCTTTTTACCATTGTTTTTAGACGGTGTGTTTGGCCAAATATCAGAAATACAGCTGCCGACCCGACAGGTCTATTTCAGTTTTTCGTTTATTTGACTATATTTATTTATTTATCGTCGGCTTAGCGATCAATTTACATAAATTTTAGTAAAATAATATCATTCCACAAGGATATTTCGCAATCTGTCACGTAAGTTTGTTCCAAAATAATAAAGAAAAATCATATTTCTCACCTATATTATAATAAATATGGATTAGATATCAAAAAACGTATACACAATTTCTATTAAAACTGCAGGATATACCAATGTTAAAAATATTTCGGGTTTGAAGGAAATAATATTTGCCTGTGGTATATATTCAAAGGAATGATTCATTAGCCGTAAATATTGCTTTTTCTCCTTGCATCGCCTTAACTGTCACTTTCAATACACACGCTCGCACTCAGACGCTAAGGAATTTTTCAAACCCGCGAGGGTCAGCAGCACAAACCACTCATCGCACTCCTTTCCAGCCATCATCTCTAATATATAAAACACATCCTTAATATGCGCGCCACGATCCCGGCTTTTAAATCCAGCGAGACTCCGAAACGACGCCCGAAAATCCCCACTCGACATTGTTCACGTTTCTCTCGAAATCCGAAAAGGTCGCGTCTCGCGCCTGTGACGTCGTCGGCAATTAATGCACGCTCGCCGCGGCCGCGCCAAAGATAGTTTCGGTGTAATTTCGACGCGGAATAAAACCGACAGTGTGTGTGTGTGCAACATATACACTGCACAGAGCTAAATCCGATCGAATTTGAGTCGACACTTTGTCACAGTTTCGGCATATAACGCGCGTGGTTGCACATCATGTGCGTGTTATATATACGCTGATTTTTGGAATGTGACGTGTACATAATGCTCGAGGCGGAAAACGAGAATAGGAATTGTGAGTGGCGATAATTGACCTTTTTTTAGTGCGGGATTGATTTTAAGGAGGCGGAAGAGTGTTTGTAAGTGATAAGGAGAAGGTCATATAATGAAAGAGTTTGCGCGTTTATTACGGCTGTTAGATTTTGTATCAATTTTTTTATTATCACTTTTTACGCGAGTTTGCGGCAATGTTTTTCTCAAGTGTTATACGATTTGTTTTGTTTGTTTATTGGAACTGCACGATATTTCTTTTTTAATCTTCGTATACGGCTAATTCGATTTATAAAATTTTAGATAACGTTAAATTTTTTGGACCAAGGGTACAAGTGTACTTAGAATACAGTGTACAATGATTATTTTGGATTTAAAAAATGTTTGGACAAATAAAGCAAAGTTAAACTTTGAAATCATCAAGATATATAAATGAATCAGTATTTTGAATGAATTCTCAAGAGTATGACAGATCTGATTATTCATTGCAGATTTATCAGTTAACAATTTATTACTGTCATATCAAATGAATAATCAAAGTTAAATCATAATCTTATGCTGACCATAACGATGAAAGACTGTAATAATAAATGAAAATAAAAGAAGTAAAATAATACTGGGAAATTTTCTGAATTATTACAATATTTTATTATTTATATAAAATGTAATGCACTTGCTTGACCCGAAGAGGCTGCAGGTGGGTAAACCCAGAAAAAAGAAAGAATATATAAAAAAATTGAACGAACGATCACGAAAAACCCATTTCTAAAAGCCCCGTGCGCATCATAAACAAGCTCTCGTAGAGTTATTCAAACAATGACTATATAACTACACTTGCGTTCGCAAAAACATCAACATGCGAAACGATGCGAATTTTCTCTTCCCGCGCGCTCGAGCTTCGAAAAACGCAAGCGCCGCATACACACACACATCACATTTCGCGCGCATATTTCGTCGGATTTCTCCGACAGCGTTATATCTACGCCGTCGATTTCCAGGAACTATAAGCGCAGCGATAATTGCAGGTGGCTATAGATTGCGATCGACTGTATATATACATATACATATATGTATATGCGTATACGCGCGCCGTGGAAAAATCACGCGACGATAAATTTTAATTAACCGCGCGGTGTAATCTACGACCGATAAGTTTTTGGCGTCTGTCACACATATTATACATACATTATAACAACGGGACCATCATCACACGCGACGATAATAATAATGACCTCAAAAATTAACCGAGTTATACATCGGGAAATGCGCTACCGCCGTCGCTTGCACTTGAGATAGCACCTATATAGCTTATCGCTCGCCGTATAGAGTCCCGCTGCGACTTTTTTTTTCCCGCTTATCTTTATGGGAAACGCCGGTCCGGGCGAGACGATGCTAATATAGATCCGAGAATTAATCAACGCTCCGAGCACTTATAAATTTTCTTCTATATACGCAAGCGGGCAGAGGGGATGTAGAGGATTCCTCTAATTAACGTTTACTTAAACTTGAAATTTCAAAACGATCGTTGATGCAATCGCAAAAGTCTTTACGGTGTGTGTTGTGTCGAAACAAAGGCTATAGTAACGGCTCGGTGTGTCCGCGCAACACTCGTGTTGTTCTTACAAAGTACGCGAGTAAAACGTCGCGTTCGGTGGAACAAAAAGATGTTGTTTTTTCGCGCAATAAATATATAGTTAGTTATAGTTATCTGCGTGCGCTCTTTCCGCATCGTCTGACCCGTAATGTCATCTCCAGTCGAAGAAAATCGATTACACATGATGTGTATAAGCTAGTTTCACATATTACCGCAATTCTCCGTGACAATGTTTCCAAGCTGTTGCCACTTTTGCCACCTTTTCCTTTTTTTGTCAAGTAGTTATTTATTTTCGCGGACATTCCTGTCTCAAAACATTCACAACACTTAAAATTCATAATTATTCCGTTCTTTAAATACACGCAAACAGATTTCAACACTCGTTTATGGATGTATACAAATTAACGCGTTATTTTCCGCGCATCCTTGTTCGAAACTTGATAAATCATATATAGAGGAAAACCCCGAAACCCAATAAAATAACTCTCGCGTGTTCCCTAACCGTCTTTATAGCGTTAAGATGCACAATCTCGCGCGTAGATTATACCGATTCTCTCGATCCTTAAAGAGAAAATCGCTATTGCCGCACGCGAAACCGCAAACGCGATAAAAAAAATTATACTGCATAGACACACGCATATCCGAGATGCACAGCTGCCCGAGGCAATTATATTATATGAAAATGTCTTCGGGAAAACCTGGAACTCCCAAAGGATTTCCGAGAATTTAATTGTATTCTCCTGGAAACGACCTTCGCTGGATTACGTATACGCAAACTCTTGATGACCATAATATAATTAATCAGCGAGTCTGATGCGGCGAAATATATATATCGCTACGTTAGATAAAATGTGAGAAGAACACCCGGGATACACGTGAAAGCGACTGCACGTGCCTAATAAGAAAGTCATCGGAGAATTCCATTATTATGTTATATTACGCTTTTCATTGAGAAATTTCCGTTTCAATCCCTATCTACCGGGATACAATTTCTATTTTTACCAAACTACACGCAGTGCTAATAATCGCCTGTATGCCGATTTCATTATTCGAACACAAAAAGTGACGAATATATCATATCTTTACGCTTCAAACGTGTTAAGAAAAGCACGTGTAAGAAATACCAAACGTTCTTGTTCGCAACGTGTCATGCGCTTAATATATATATAAATATATACATGCTGGCGCACACAAAAAAAGAAAAGTAAATTTGAAAATAACTTTATCCTCATACGATAACCCATAAAATATACCTCATAAGTATCTGACACTTGAAAGAAAACGCATCATGAACGGCAGCTGTGCTCGCACACCCTGTAAACAAAGTATACCTCTTTATTCTCTCCAAGTAAATCTTTATTGTTACACATACCTATATACTTCATTTATTATTCATAAAATTCGTTATTACATTCCGAACACGACTCTGCACGAGCCCGCCGCGCAGCATCTCATCTCTTCTCTCGCACACCGAGTTTGCTTACACTCGCGTGACTTGCAGTGTGTGCAAGTTAAAAATATTTCGCTGCATGATCGTCGCACCTAACCCCCCTCTCCGCACTCCCAAATCAAACAATTCAATCACGTTGTTATTATTGCCGCGCAGACTCACTCTCCCGCGCGCCTGCTATCATAAAACACAATTACGAACAATGGCAATTATCGCCTCTTACACCTCTCACGTCGTCGCGCCACACACTTCGTACCAGGAAAATGTGTCTCTGTCTCTCGCACACAATCTCTATAAGTACTAAACGTATACACACATACTTACGTATTACACTTAGGCCGGCGAATCTCCATATTTTTCTTTTCCCATCGCGCATTGTTTAGCACGACGAAAAAAAGAGAGCCGCCGTTCGTATATATAATATCGATTTGATTCGCGCACCTTGACCGCGTTTCTCTTCGCTCTCTCGCGTATATACTTTTATATGTATATATATACATGCAAGAGTCCTGATGGGCATTTAGGTAGGAGAGCGCGCGCGCCTGTGTTTACCTTTTGTCTCGCGCTATATAGTGTGCATGGCCTTGTTGAGTGTTGACGCGGCGGAGGATTTTTGCGTGACGTTTTTCAGGAGAGGGCGCGAGGTGTACACTCGCGTGCGCTGACGTAGATGCAAGTCGGTATACATATGGTGGGTGGATATTCAAGTGCGCGGAGGATTTTGAAAGGATGCGGATTGTTATTGCGGTACCTGCGGATGTGTAAAGTGGATTTCGTATTTTGCGGCTCTTGGGTGTCGATAGAGTAGAGGTGTAGGTTTACCGATTGGCGGTTAGAAGGTTGTAGCAGATATACGGGCAGTTGGTAATAGTTTGACGTATTGTCAATTTATCATACGATACCGATTTGTATGTGGGATTCGAAAGTTTTGCTTCAGAATTGCATTTCTGGATGAATTAAAAATTATTCTACGGTCGAATCCAATTCTTATTGCTTATTCTCATCAAATAAAACAGAATTTCAAAAGGTTTCAGCGAATAATCGCCAGAGGGAGCGGTGAAATTTTCAAATCCCCGAACCGGCTCCGTGCTTCTGCTGGATAAGATCAGCTGAGAAAAAGACAACGGGTAAGTTTGCACTTTGCACTTTATGTAGTTTGCTTTACAATAAAAATGATGTATTACCATTAACTAGTACTTTTAATAGATGATATATCGTACACTGGGCCTTTTATATTTATAGATCGTTCATGATGTTTGGAACAGTTGTCTCTGTTTCGAGGTTATACATCGGAGCCGCTCCGAAATGTCAGAACCTCGCGTATTCCACATTATTTAAACAATGTCTCTGCCAAAGACCCTCGAATGTAACGTTCTTTTCAATTACACAGGGAGTTAGGAACTTCAGCAACTTTAGAATATTCTCGCTAAACAGATTATGGAGGTGAGTCGAGGTTAAGTCTCTCAAGGCCTGGATTTGTATATTTACTTAACAATGAACGTTTTTTTATATTAACTGATGTTACTTTTTATTGGAAATATTAATTAATAATTATGCACAGAAAATTATGAAATTGTGATGGTTTTGCATGTCTTTTTTGTTTTTCATATGTTTAAAATATTAGCAAGTAAAATTGCAGAGTGTATAAAACTGTTAACACTGTTAACACAATATATTTATGAATAATTTACTAATTATTTGATAATAATAGTAAAAAATATTTGTTTTTTTTTTACAGTAATAAGAAACATGCTTTTGGATGGATTCGTATTCGACAAATACTGCCAACTCGTTTAAATACCTTGAAATATTCCACAAAAAATGAGGTTGCAATACCTGAAGCAAATCCTTTGCAAGTTAATACTAATATCAAAAATAATGTTTTACTGTACAGGTATGAAAGACCGTACATGTATAAATTTGCAACTGCTTTTGGTGCTATTTCTCTTATTGGATGTTTAACAATGGCAGATAATGTCTACAACACTTTATGTAAAAACCTGTTTAATAAAAACGAAGATTTAAAAACCAATCTTATTGCTCATGCACTGCCACTTGGTGCTATTGTTATTGGAGTAATAGCAGGTAAATTTTATTTCATAAATATGAATATTAGAAAATATTGGTTTCTTATTTAATTTTAATTAATTTATATTATTTGCTCATTGAACTTTTAAATGTCTTTGAAATTTCTTCAAACAATTAACATTATCCAGCCAAAAATTTTCATTTTCTCAAAATAATAACTTAATCACATTTTACAGGTCCAGCTATAATGGGAATTGTATGGTACATAATTAGAAGAACTGTAAAATATGTGATTCTTCATAAAGGTGGACAAACAGTTACTATTGTTACTTATCATCCAGTGAAGAAAGAAGTAAAAAGAACTTTGCCCATAAATAGTGTAAATATAGTCAATATAATAAAGCAAGTCTATAGTCTATCAGCAATATTAAATTTTAAACTCATTTTTTTCCAGATATCGTGTTCAGCAGGTAGAAATGCAGTTAAACAATATATACCACTAAATATTCGAGAATCGAAATTTTACTTTGTTGTAGAGAAATCCGGGCATTTTGTTAATCCAGAATTATTTGATGCAACAGTTGGTGTGTCTAGAGATTTCTCATAAAATATTAGATTTTGTTTTGTAAATTAAATTGTAAATAAAATTTATACTTTTAAGATAATAACTATTTTACAATTATTTTAAATAAAATAAAAAAAATAATAAAATAAAAAAAAAAATCTTGTTTTGTACATTTTTAATTGCTATTAATTTGTAAATTAAATTATTTGAAAAAAATTAGTCAGTATCAGGTTTGGGAAAGATGGTCCAGGAAAATAAGAAAATTGAATTTGTACATTGAAAGTTCACTTTTATTCATAAGATTTCTTTATTTTTTGATTTAACATAATTACAGGTATTCGATAATTAAAAGTTAAAAAGATTAATCGATTTATATTTACATATATATATGCATATTTATCACATACTTATGTACAATCAAGTGCTTAGAATATATTCGAAGACTTTTGAAGTTACAATCAAAGAAAACATCGTAGTACACGCAAAACGCATTCGTCGTTCTCGTATAGAAACATTTTGAATATAGCGTTAAAGATCGAGTTTCTTCATTTTTTTTAACATTATATCACGAGTCAACGCATAACTCTTTCTCTGCTCTGTCTTTTTTTTTTGGCAAAAGTGTCTCCGTCGGATTGATTTCTCAGTACGTATATTAAACTCGGTAAATTGTACTTGTGGACGACGAAAGAAACAATGCACATATCATTTCATTCAAATCCCGTGTCCGACACCTTTTGCGAACTTTTTGTATTTACACACACACGTTTAATTGATCGTCTGGAAAAGCTTCGAAGCAATCGACTCTCGTGTATTTTCTTATTCTTCGCCCATACTTTGCCCCCTTTTCTTTCCATTATCCCTCTTTTTTTCTTTTCTTTATTTTTTGTTATGCGAAAGTTGAATGAAAAAATGACGATTTTTTTGATAATAGCTTAAAATTAGCAATCTTTTCTCATACATTTTGTTTCCTTCTTTAGAAGAACTTTACAACGTACGCGCGTTACTCATATCTTTTTATTTACAATTGATCGAAATACAGTACCTACGAGATAATTTTGATTCAACACTAGAATTTTTCGTCGTGTAATTTTTTTTTTCTTTTACATACAGTCATTCTCCCTCACTGCGACGAGTCTATAAGATCCTTTAAAATTAGTCGATTACACTGTGTATTCGAAAAATTCTCCGAGAGATACTTCGTTTTATAGAAAGAAATTGTCGAAAAAGCGATAAAACTTTTGAAAAATTTTACTTCTCGAGTTTAGAACTAGTAAATTTTTACCTCTTTTCTTTTTATGTATTCTTTATAAATAAGACAGTATGGAAGATTTGACTGTACATTATGCAAAAATGCTTCGTAAAGAGAGACACACGCCAAAGCAAATTTCGCTTCTTCTTCTTCTTCTTCTTCATTTTTTTTATGGACAGGCTTCTCACGACAAATTTTATTTGCCACTTTTTGCTCCTCCCTCACTATTTTTTTTTATTGCGTTTTCATGTATTGCCGCGCAGTTATAAAGATTTTCCTCGATTTCGATAAAGAGAATGAACGTTACGTTATGAAAAAGTCGTGCAGAATATTAGAGACTATTTAAAAAAGTTTTTTTTTCTTCATTCTTGCCTAGATCGCGACTTCTTCCCTCCTCTTTTTTTTTATTTTTCTTCCTAAATAATACACACTTATGAAATTGATTTTTCGTTTTATACGTATCTAGAAGAGACTTTTCGTACTTAATTGTTTTTTTTTTGTCGCGAAAAATCGAGCCTCGCGATACTCTACTCACGTCGTCAAGCGCAATTATTATTATTTTTTTTTTATTCTTAAGTTAAAGGTCCAAAAAATTCATTTTCGAATGCATTTTTCGTTCCATCGAGAATAAGCCTCGATCCTATCTCTCTCTCGTCTTATCTCCTTACAAAAATAGCCATCATCGTCCAATTTGCATCGGCAACGAGATGACACTTCCGCAAGAACGCGACACGACGGCGAGACGCGCAATTTGCTTTATACCCATTATTAGAATTTCTTTTCTTTTATTTTACTTTTATCACCACAAAAATATACCGCCGAGCGCCTGACGGATACTCCATGAGCCGAGAGCATCGCGCGGCCGTCGAATCGAAGCAATCGATTTTGAATATGTAACGAGTCGACGAGACGTACTTTCTCTTTCTCTCTATCTCTCTCTCTTCGTTTCCTTCTTTTCTTTTACCCTCTAAAATGGAAAAAACACATTTTTTTTGGTTTAATATCGATATCGATTACATTACAGTGAAAAGTCGAGTCGCACACTTTGACAAATTTTTTCGTTACACCTGCGGGCATATAATCACATACTCTCGCAGCACGCATACATAATGATTTCGCACTCGCAAAGATCGAAAATTGTATTATTTTGTTTTCTTCTCTTTTTTTCGTTATTAAACTATTATACTCCGAGAGAGATGTTCATGTACTCCACTAATGGATTACTTTTCTTTCTTTCTTGTTATTTCTTCGTAATTCTCTGTCGCGATTTGGCGACGACCTCTCGACAGAATCTGGACTCGTAATTTTTTCGAAAAAGGAGAGTGTATAGAAAAATGTTCTGAAATTTAATTTATTTATTTTAATTTTTTTTTTTGTCGTTTTTTTCTATAACCTTTTTTTTCATCCTTCGTCAAAGTTTAAACTAACCTTACTTATACACGTTAAATTTGCTTACATTTTGATTATACGTTTGTTTTTAGAGTCTTTAAAACCTACAGTTCTCGAAGTATAAAATTCAATAAGTTTATCTGGCGACACACTCGTCTCTTTTTGTTACAACTCTATTTAAAAATGCGAAAATTTCGAGGAAATGTAGGAAGTATACGGTATAGATAAGAAAGATTGAAAGAGGATTCCGGATTCTGTCTCGAGGACCCGAACCGCTATGAGAAATCGTATAATATGTACAGTCGTATATTTATTATATGATAAAAAGGTTCAGAACTCATCCGCTGCAGAAAGTAGAAAATCGCACAATTGTCGAAGATAATTATGATCCTATGTCGAGTGACTCTGCGATTGAATTTCTTTTCTTTTTTTTTGGTTGTGTGTGTGTGTATCTTCCGTTCGGTTTATCACTATTACAAAGTACAATAAAGTTTCGATATTGTTCGTCGTCGGCTATTTTTTTTTCTTCCTCTTTCATTAATTACGGAGTTGTATATGGTAAACGGCTTTGTTTTATTTATGTAACTGTAAATTCTGTTTCTTTATTTCGGGCTTATTGCAAAAATAAAATGCTGCTTTTTTTAACATTTGTTATTTTGAGGTTGCGCTTATGGAAGGACATGTTTATCGTTTATTGTACGTTAATACACCGCATTCTCATATCTCGTACTTTCTTATTTTGTTAAGATAGTTTTTGCTTTGAACTTATTATTACATAACATCCTCATACACATACAATATTATAGAATCGATGAATTAATGTGTCGTTTAACATAAAAAGTACACACAAATGATAACAAATCATTATTCATCAAAGAAAAAGAAAATCATAATATGTATCACACGTATCAATCCAAACTATCTAAAAGAAAAAATTCACTCCATGCCTGGTTATTTCTTACGTATATATAACATCATATTCTTATTTCGCATCGTTAAGTTTTGTCACTAATTGTAATTTGATTTACCTATTATAAGCTCTCTATTGCATTTGATTCTCCTTCAGGTTCCATAAGAAACAACCCTCGCATGGATAAAAAAATCAGCAAAAACTATCTTAACCAATGCCACACATTTAATTCTTGTCGACCGCCGCACGTCTGCGCGCGGTTCGGTTAACTTTTGTCATTTCTCTCTTCGACTACTGTCTTCAACTCACTTTTTTTCTTTTCTCTCTTTCTCTCTCTTTCTCTCATCTCTATTACGTGTAAAAATAGAAAACATTTCGATTACAGAGTGCGCCCCCGCCCGGGGACGGGCAGCCGGCGCGCGTTAAACTGTCTGATGCATGTGAAACGGGCTTCTTGTCATCTCTCTCTCTCTTTCTTTCTTTTTCTTTTACACCTTTAATTATTATTAAGTACTCCTATTATTCTCTCCCCCGTTAAAGTCGCACACGGCACGCGCCTACCTATTGCGTCATAATAATAGTATAATAATATCGTATAGCAACATATCAATATTTATATTCATTTGTCTCATTCTTACAATAAAAAATTCGTGTTGGGTGGGATGGATGAAAAATCATTCTCTCTCTCTCTCGCTCACTTTCTCGCTCGGAATATCTCCGCATTACAATCGGCTAATAAAAAATTCCCTTATTACACCTGATGTATACAATATATATATCGTATATATATATATAATATAACACGTGTGCACATGTGGCGCATGCATTCGTACATGATTTTTTTCTTCTTCTTTTTGTTGTCTTCCTCGTTCGATAAATAATCGTAAAGAACGCGCTGTTTTGTTTTTGTTTTTTCTGTGTGTTGCGGGAGGGGGGATGGGGGGGCGTATATGTATATAATATATGTAATATATATAATACGCGGCGCGCGTCTGTGCAATTCTTGCGCGCGGAATACACCGTGTATATATATACCGTTTATTATATATGCATGTAACCAACAGAATCCTTCCCGGCGTCCGACGGCCATCGATATTATTTATGCGTCTATATAATATGCATCTCTGTGAGTATAAAAGAAAATGAGATTATCGCGCGAGGCTGCTCGCCCTTCGCCTCGCTGTTTTTCGGGATTGTTGCATCACATTGTACTTTGATTTCATTTATTCGCCTTATTGATTGGGATATATATTTCCAGCGTTAATGTGAAGTCTATACCGTGCTACTGTCTCTCCGACAGATCTCCTATTGTTTATTCTCTTTATAAAATTCAAAGTATATTATTATTATACTGTTGATTGAAGTTCACCGTATTTGCTATATATATATTTATTCTTCTTATTATTATATATATTCTTAAAAAGAATCGGACAATAAAATATAGATCCAACAATATCCCATGCAATAAAGCAATAACAGTCAAGTACAAACTACCCTATTAATTCCCGTCGATAGCGGCGAAACGAAGGCAGCCCCGCCGATGAAGAACACTTCATATATTTCATATTTTATTTTTTTTTTTCTATTTCATTAAATTGCTATTGATAAGGTCAACAATATATATTTATTGTACAAAGGCAAAATTCGTCGGTACACCTCGCACGGCCGTCGAACGGAAGGGCTATTTTTTTCTTCTTTAATTCATTATCATTTATATTAATTACCTATATTTATATATTTATATAACTGTGAAAATTGAAGTCCCGGACAAACTCACCGGTCGTTCGTTATAAGCGTACGAGCGTTTTTTGCTATTATAAGCGATCTGCGCTAATCATTCCCTGTTGCGATTTGTTTGTTTCTGTTGTTGCAGATTAGAATTATCATATTTATTTTTATTTTTTTTTTATTTTACGTATACTATTGTTTAAAGAAAAAATCGATTCGGTAGAATGCAGAAAATAAGGATCTCTGATTCGGATTATTTTTTCCCCGTTTCGCGGGAATAAAGTGTATAATATAATGCTTCAATAAACCCAGAGATAATATATTCTTGATTTATATATCAATAAAAAGATGCGCATAAAGTTAATATTTAATAATATAGATGAAAGTTTTCAAATGAATATTTTTATCATATTCGGCACTATTGTGTTATATTGTTGTACAATGAAGAAAACAGTTCGAATCGTACTGTTATATATTATATAACTCTCTGAGTCTATCATATTGGTAAATGAAAAGTTGTGTTGTTGTTGGATTGGTCCCTCGGGTCCAAAGATATTTACGGAAAATTTGTACTGATTCGAGAAAAACGTCGGCTATGGCATTATGTGGAATTATTTCATTTTATATTATCATTTTTCGGAAATGTGTGCTCAACGCAAAATTTTGCTCTTTCATCTTTTTTTTGCTCCGCTTTATTTTTGCTCACTTATTTTTCGCTCGTGATTGCCAAACTTCATTTTTTCACCTTTATTCACCCTCTCATTACTTTGCCCCGAGAAGAAGACTTTTGACGACACCTAAACGAGTAAATTACACCGTGACACTATGCTTACGAGAGAAGAATTTTTTCGCCTATCATGCTTTATTATTATTATTTTTTTTGTCATTTTTTTTCATTTTTTTTTTTTGGTTTCTTCCATTAATACCACACGTCTCGAGATTAATTTCTACACCCATATCGTTGACGTAAATACCTTCGATTAATGCGTGGCTGTGATGACGACAGTGTGTGACAACGTTACTTTTCCCTATATTTTTATAAGATATACAAATGCTTGTGGATACAACGAGAAAAATTCGTGTGTACGCGCGCGCGTGCGGGGGCTAGTCGTCGCCTCACTTTTAGCCCCCACTTATTTTTCTTCCTTATATATCGTATAATTTCGAGCCTCGAGAGAGGAGACTCGGCGCTCTTTTCCTTTTCGCTTTGCTTATACTCTCTGCGTCTCTCTACCTCCCCGTCTAATCGAGTCTCCCGTATTATAGCTTCATGATCCGCGACGCGCGAGGATTGTCATGGAAATGCGATAGGGTCGGTTTCGATTCGTTATTTCGTATACTCGAGTGCTAATTTACACAAGTAAACAGTCTATTTGCATACCTTCGGCCCTTCCAAGCTTTTTTCTTCTCTCTCTCCGCGCGCTCGATAGCAATTATTATGCTGCATGAAAATTTTCCTTTATTTTTTTCTTCTACCGTTGATTCTGCATTATTGTTGCCAGATATTTCATATCAAAGAAAGAAAAAATTCACGCCAATTACTGATACACGAATAATCTGTAAATCAAAAGTATTTTACACCCCATCTATCACTGATTTTATCGTTTATTACCTTTTTCTCAACCCAAACACTTTGCACATCTAATTCACCCTATCAACGAATCAAAATAATTTATCTTCTTCATCCGCATACACCTTTGTTCGAAATTTTTTGAAAAATTTTGCAAACTCTACCCGTCTTCGCGCGCGCGTGTGTTAATATTTATAAAGATACGATCGAAATAAATATCTTTCTTTCCCCTCCGTCGGTTGCTATTTTAAATTCAAATCCAATCTCCGATGTTCGGTGTGTGTGCCTCTCTCAAATTTATGTGTCTGCAATTTTTACTTTATAAAGGCCTCTCAATCGGGCCGATATCCTCGCCTTGAGGAGAGGAAAAGTCGAGCGCGCGTATACGTGTATACTTTGGAAAGGCCGAAAATTGCACGCCGATCCGTTGCGCCGGAGAGTAGGAGAAGGGCGAACGCGGTTCAAGTGGCAAAGGGCCTATATTTCCGGTCGCCAGGTGCTATTAGTAATGTAGCGGGAGAGGAAGGAATGATTTCGTGAATCCTGTGTGTATTTGTGTTTTAGGGGAGCTGAAGAGTCGACAAGTTTTTTGCGCATATCGTGCTGGTGGTAATTAGATTGATGTGTCTGTAAAAAATGCGTGAACAGGAAAGCGTATGTTAAACGTACCTTTTACATGGGAATTGTCTGATTATGATGATTGCATGGAAAGAATAAAAAGAAGATTTTACTGTTTTACAGCAGGAAACTTTTAAGTTTTTTTTTCTTTTCCAACGAATATTTTAAAAGTCGTGTCAATATACTATTCTTCTTTTTATTACAGATGCAGAAACTTTTTTTAGAAAGTTTATAATTTTTGTTGCTCAATGAGTTATTAATCAGTCGGATAAAAAGTAACATTCCCCTTCTATTATTTTTTTTTTCACAAGACAACTGATTCATTATTTAAAATTTTCCTAATTTACATACGAATCTCATACATCAATCGGACAAAGCCATTAAAAGACACGGTAATATACGCTTCACGAGCTTCTATCTCAGATCAATCTGAAAGAATTCATGCACCGCGTACATCTAAACTATCTCTCCTATTACTTCAATCATATATCGGATAATCATCTCAAATCACCGAAAAGCATCTTCAACCTACACACATCGATCCACATGAAAACTTCACCGAAATATGCTCGCAAACTCTCTCGCACCGCACCCTCATCCGACATTATACTTGATAATTAGCCGATACTTACACACACACGAGAGAAAATTTCAAGTTTCGCCCTCTCTTATACATCGGCGCTGTATATAGCACAGCAGCTCCCCTCGAGCGGATTCAATGTAAATATCCCACCACCTCCTCCTTCTTCTCCTTCTCTCCGCGGCGTCTTCGAGCGCCGGAGTGTCGCTGTGGGTTAAGTACGTCGTATAGGCAGCTATGGTACGAGATTATCACGTTGTGTGTTGTGCTGTGTATGTATGTGTCTGTATGTGTGTGAATGTGCGGATATCTATATATATGCATTGTATATATATAGTAAACGAAGAGAGATGCCTCGTAAATCATTCGCGCCTCGATCGGTTTACACGATAAATTCTCTCTTTTAAAACTCCTTGCGCGCTTCTGCTAACCCTCCCCTTATATATAAATTCCCCCGGTTTTATTTTATTTTATTTTTTTTATGTAAGTCACACTACTGTACGTATGTTCGGTGTGGTGGGCCCCTTGCGAAAGAACGCCGTGTGTTTATTATTTTGTGGGTTCATACAGATGCTTCTGCCTATGATAATATGTTTATATACTTGGCGTTTCGTCTTCGAAATATGCCACATATATGTATATGCCGTGTATTACAGCGTTTTTTCGCAAGGTGTACGTTATAATTACCATAATTGTCGTTAATTATTAATATCGTTATTATTAATGTTATTATTATTATTTTATTATTACAGATACGTGGCGGAATCTCCCGTGTGCTTTGTACGAGCTCGTCGCGGGAAAGCCTCTCTTTCTTGTCCCTCATCCTTCCCTCTCTCGCTCTCCCGCGACTTTACGTATTGAGTTGCGAAGTTATATAGAATAGCGCGTGTGGTGGTGATTCTCTCTCTTTTTTTTCATCTCTCGATGAAGGACGCGGATGAAGAATGCTCAATTGTGGCTCTCTTTTGCTTGATTTGTTCTTTTTTTTTTATATGATGCATGTGCGCGCGTTTTTTTGTGCACTGAAGTGGTAAAAGAGAATTCGGAGGCGCTGCCCGTTCGAGTTTTCGGATGGTGTCGTTGATTGTTTTTATGATGAGTGTATTTATACGAGACAAATTGAGAGTGTATTAAGTGTCGATTTGAACGAGATCTTTGATTTTTTTGGAAGTATAAGAAAATATAGAAATTGGAAAGATATGCGTTTTCATTGCGAGCACTGTTGTAGTGCGTACTCTGAGAAATCGCGGTTTAGTAAAAATTAGAAATAGTTTTGCTAAAGTTACGATACCATCTGGTAAGGATGCCAAATATTATTTAAAAATAGAAAAAATTACTATACTTTATACAGGAAATTTTAAAACACACTGTATTGTGAATATCCCTATATTTTTATAGCAAAATTTCTATAAAGTATAGCAATATTAGTGATTTTTTAAACTTGTGGTTGCTTTACGAGACGTTATATTGTAATTTTTTTCAAAACTTAATATGCATAATCTTTATTAAACATACCTATTTTTCAGTGTAAATATAAATTAAATTCTGAAAATATAAAATTCATTAATCATAATTTATGAGATCATAAATCACTCGTACAACACATTTTTTTCACAAAAAAAAATCATTGAATTCTTGTAAGAGAGAGAGACTATTTCATTGTTACTTTTGGTTGGTTGCTCGATAACTGTAAAAAAACTCAAGCATTAGTAAAAAATTAAAAAATGTAGAACTGCAGCTTCAACATTCTTCCCTGAAAAGCAGATGCAAAAATATTTAATTAATAAATGACGAACACGCGTCCGCACCATCTCCAGTTAATCTCCAAACAATGCGGAACACACCACTCCAGCCTAAACCAAAATAATCGTCTCAATTAAACTTATAATATTACATCACGAAATTCCTCACGTATACCAGCACACATTAAGCGCGTACAGCCCCACAAACCTAAAAACCAAACCAACTCCTTCTATCGTTCTCTCCTTCTCTCTCGGCTTCCGTTCGGCTGCAGCACACCCTGTACATCATACATATATACAGCACATATAAAAACGACACTTATACTATAGCAGCATAGCGGCGACGAAGAACCGCCGGCGACCGTCGCGCGCGCCTTGCAACCTTGAAAAATTCTATCGGCGAGATTTTTCGCCCCGCTCGCACAGACCGTTTAATATTCAAAGTCGCTGCTGTTTAAAACATGAAATTCGAAAATAAATTCGCACGATAGAATATGTCTGCGTGCGTCTCTCTCTCTCTCTCGGCAAAAGTGTCGATCCTAATTCAACGCACGAGCGTGCGCGGAGAGAGAGAGACGACGTCGCTGCGGGAGAGTGGATAAGAAAAAGGAGGAGAGGCAAGGGACAGCAGCATTGTGCATTGGCGTTCGTATGTATATATATATACGGGGTGACGATTTTTAAAATGCGCGCCGTAGCGATGATAAAGGTGAGAGGAGAGGATTGTATGGATATATACGCATGCATGCGGTGAGCGTTATTGTGTTTTATGCAAAGAATCGGACGAAAAAGTATGTGTACCGTGTGTATAGGGATTTTTTATAGGAAGCGAAGGATTTTTCTGTAGTATACGCGTGGTATAGGAGTCGGTGTAATAGGTATATGTATATACGGTATGAAGATGTTGCGCTGATACTTTACGAAGTGCTCGCTATATAGCAGGCGCGCAAGTCGAATGAATAATAAGCGCTACCGTTTTCTTTGTATACGATCGGTATATTATGACTCACTCCCCTGCGTACTCGATCGAGATGCGCGCCCGCGCACAAACGCGAAGGTATTTATAAGAAATCGGCTATTTTGTATACCCTATTTATATCATCCCTTTTTCACGCACACGATAACAAAATTTATATTTACCCCTTTGTCATACACACGTATACCCGTATCAAAAGAACCCTAGATTTTGAAAGAATTTCGCGCGAGCGATGATGTTTGCCAGACTCGCGCGTAATTATATCTTCGCATTTGCATACAAGTGTCGTTAAAGTTTTAATGATCACCCAGTATATATATATGTACGTACGCGACGTGCGTGCCTCGTGCAATTGCATTTGCACGCGTATAGTGCGCGAATGGATCGTGTATAGTTGCCGTAAAAATGACACGCGTATGTACGTACGTGCGTGTGTTTATATACGTGTCCGAGAAGGAGTTTTGATGATCGCGCTGCGCGTCGTCGAAATGATGAATGCGTCGGCGATGCGCGGTGGTAATAGTTTGATTAGGATCGTAATTCAAGTAAAAGTGGCGGGTTTACGGGCGGTTGATTTTTTGCGTAACGAGGCGGTTAAATTGTTTGTGGAGGAAAAATTGTGTAAGAGAATGTAGGTAGAGGTTGTGGTAAAGCGTGTGTTTTTTTTTATTCTATTACTTAATGCATATTTTGTATATATGCAAGGGGAGAAATAAATTTGTGAAAGTTATCGATCTGTCAAGTAATGCGGAGTCAGACCTCAAGGCATAAATTTTTTAACCATACTTTTTGGGACGTTTTCAACAATGTAAGAAAAAGCGTCAAAAAGTTTAGTAGAAAGTGGGGTTACGAAGTAGTCTGACTCAAGATTACTTATTACCAAACTTTTAATAATTTTTACTAATTTCTTTCTCTCCGTGTAAGTAACTGAAATGTTCTATTATTCGATAGTAATTATATTCAAAAGATAATAAAACGTTGACCAACACCCCATCGATTAATTTCCCTACACTCTCCACACTCAATTAACCGACAAAGAGAAAAAAAAGAAAAGAAATTCCATTAAAGCTAGCGTAACCAGCTCGAAATTCATTTCGCCAACTTGAAAAAATAACTCTCCCCGCGTTCGCGCGAAGAACTAACTTCTCTCTCTCTCTCTACTTTTTTTTCTCCACGTTCCTTCTCTCCCTTATACCCTCGGGACCGTACAAAGTGCACATACGTGCTGCAGAACGATGAAAAATTCCGTCGAGTGTACGTACACGGCCCGAGGCTCGCTCGCTCGCGAGAAGAAATCGAGCGAGAGCAGCGTGTGTACATTATAACGTTATGCGCGCGAACGGACGGACGGACAAACGCGGCTTTATGCACATAGTAGGCGAGAGAGAAAGAAGAAGAAGAAGAAGTTGGGTCGCTGCTGCGAGCAGTCGGAAGAATTGGGAGGTGAAGTTATATTTTTTGGTATAGGGTTGGGTTGATGGATGATTTGATGAAAGTACTTACGCGGTGTATATTTGATCGACTTGACATTCTTTTTGAATATAGTTTTTGAAAAGTGTTTTCTCTCGATGAATTAAAATAGTATGAATTTAATGTATAATAAATCACGATGAATTCCTGCAATTATGTAGTACGCGAATGTATAAGAGGAGGTATTTTAATGGTAGAAAGAAATAAACGTTCATAAATAAAACTTTGAATTCTTCGACGGCATAGTTTAACATATTATACACATTTTTCGAAAATACATAAAAAAAAATCATTCCCAGAAGTCAAGCTTTTTTTATAACTTTCGAATCCTCAACAAAGTCCCGTTTTTCGCGTAGCCTTCAATTTTACATCCCACTCCTACTTTATATATTTGCAATATTTCGTTAATTCAACATCTCTCACAGCTATATATATTATCCTCTTATTTCCCACGACCATCAGCCGTCCACTTCAATACATCATTTTTTCATATTAGGCTATCGCCTCAGCTTCTTTATTTTTCATATTATCCTCGCTTTCAATGGCCGAATTCTTTTATCAATAAACGCCAGAGATGATTTACGGCAAGTGCACCGTTCGCCGACCGCGAGTTATCATAACGCGCGTAATCCGGCGCATTAATGCGCGTGCGCGTATACGCGGGGATATATATAATGAACGAAGTGCTCTCGCGATAAACCGAGAGAGCACCTGGTTTATTAACAATTTTAATTCGTGAGAAATTTGCTGAAGGGAGCCGAGCGACAGGTCAGTGGGGGTCGGATAATTCATTAGGTTATATGACGCTATTGTGTTATTTTTTATATGTTAAATATTAATTATGTTAAAATGTGGATCGGAAGAAAGTTTGTGTTTTTTATAAAAAGACGTTAAAATTTTACTGCTTTCAATATATATCCTGGTTTACTACGCTCATTATGAATTCGAGTCGAATTTCTGTTAAAAAATAATTAAACAATTAATATTTATTAACAATTAACCCAACTTTACAGCAAATTACAATAAATAATGCACCCTCCCCTCTCCGTTTACAAAATTCCATCATCATCTCCGCGCCGAAACCTCGGATATCCCACCTTATAAATTTTTCAATAAAAAATCAATTTCACCGGGCGAAAATATTAAAGCCACGTTCGTCTGGCCCCCTCGGCACCTCCTCACGCGCACATTACAAAGCTCCCTCAAGTAAATGTTTAATCCGTCCGTATCGTCCGATCGATCAATCTCTCCTCTCCCTCGTCTCCTCCTCCCAACCTCGCAAGAGAACAAAAACGCCCGTAGACTACTCGCAGCCGCGCATATACTCAGCGAAGGTCGTCGCTCGCTCTTTTCATCTCGATATGCAAATCCGCCGCCGTCGCGCTCGCCCCTTGTTTAATTGCTAATTTTACAGCGCGCCGGGGATACTGTTGTTTTTTTTTCTTTTACGTGCGTGCGTGCCGAATGGAGAACGAAAAATTAAAGGAAGGATGATTTTTGAATTCTTTTTTTCGTGGGAAGGGTGCGCGGGGTATGGGTTTAGTGGTGATAAGTCTGGGTTATTGATTTTTAATGTGCGCGGCCAACCGGTGTGACGTTTATCTCCCGGAATATGAACGCGGGCATGCATATGTAAAGCGCGGTTATGTGACGTAAACGGTTTATAATTGATGGAATATATTTTCGTGTTTATTTAATTAATTTATGTAATTAGCCGTTATTTAACTGGAGGTGGGGAAAGATTTTTTTGTTATGGTGGGGCCCCGTGTGTAGCTTGAGGTAAACAGGAAATTTAAATCAGCGGGTTTATCATAAATTTTATTAGCAAGGTATATATACTTGATCATATTTGTTTAATATAATAATGTTTCGCACTATATATACTCACACAAAAAAGAAACATCTATAGCCAATACTTTCTTTCCCCTTAATTTTCCTCAATTACCGTTAACCCATTACAACAATTACCCGTGGCCTGCGATCCCAATCATCTGTTTGTTTCAATTTCCATCCACTCACACAGTCTCCGTACACCCACTTTCTCGATACCTACCTCCACTATAAGCCACACAAAACGAGCCATTCGATCCCATGCTCGCAACGCAAAAAGCGAGCAACGCAAAAACGCAGCGTCGACGTCGTCGAAGACACAACCGAAAAACGAAAAGTGCGCGAACGAGTAGCAGCAGCAGCTCCCGTGCAACAACCTGTCTTCCTTCTCTCTCTCTCTTCTTTCTTTCTTTCTACACCCCCGCGCGCGTTACGCAACACACAACTCCGCGCTCTGCACGCTCGTTTATTTCTCCGACGAGGGAATCCTACTTGCTTTTTCCTTATTCTCGGTCTCGCGTGTGTGGGTATATAAGGTACTTGGCGAGACTCGATGCGAGAAGGGGGAGTTTAGTTTTATTTTTCCAGGAGAAGGTGTGTGTGTGTGGGTTGGGTGAGATGGGAAAGTGAGAGAGAGAGGTTTTTTAAGTTTTATTTTTGGGTTTTTGGAGGGGCTAGAGGTTTGTTTTGAGTGGAATGATCGTAATGATGCCGATTGATCTTGGCAATTAAAAATTTGTCTTTTTATAGTGATTTTTTTTTCTTTTTTCTTATAACTTATTATAAACTAAAGATGTAATTATCGACTTTGTGTATACAAGAATAGAAAAACAAACTAAATAGATCTGTAGTTGTTGTATTTATTTTTACGAGTTGCAGTTGTTAGTTCACAAATTATACTCTTTACTTTCTTCTTCAATAAATATAGCCTAGCTAAAACAAAAAATTACTCAATTACCACGAAAATTTACTCCATATAAGCTAAAAATATACTCATTAGAACACTATACACAAACAAATCCCATATACTACAAACCAAAGAAAAAAACAACCCAACAAAACCTCTTACCCAGACCAATATATATACCCTCAATCTCGCCAACAACTCATTAAACCAATTACCCAACACGTATATACCACCACGCAAACAAACCAACAACCACACCTGTCGCGCAACTCTCTCTCTCTCCCTCGGCAACTGGGTCATCCACCCTGTCTCCCAAAAAGCCCACCAAAACGGCGCGCGCTCCAGCAAAGAAAAAGTCCGCCGCACTTCCTCATGCAGCGCGCGTGAAAAAAGGAAAACGCGCTGCGCGTCTGTCTCCCTCCTTTCTTCGGCTCCCTCCTCGCGCATAATGCGCGCACCTACTCCCGGACTGGAGTAGTAGGCCAACTGGAAGGATGCTGCGAGTGAACGAGGAGAAGGAGAAGAAGAGGAGGAGGAGGAGGAAAGAAGAAGGCGGCGGAGGTGGGTTCCCCTGTATACGGAGTATATATACCAGTGGCGCTCTGTCCGGGGCGAAAATGCCGGCGTGCGTGGTGCTCATGATGTGCCTTTGTAAGGATGTGGGAGATTTTTTTTTTTTTGGAGAGGGTGTGGTGGTGGCATGGGGGTTTCGTTGGGTTATTGTAGAAGGTTTTTTCGGACAGTATTGTGAGATCTTTTGGAAGGTTTTATATGAGGGTAGGGTGTAGGTACGTTGGCGATTCGTGTGAAAAATCTTTTATTAGGTGTATTTCATTATTATGGTTAAAACAATTTAAGAGACTGATGCGAAATATTTTAGTCTACAGAGAGAGTCAATCATGTAGGTTATAAATTATTAAGTTAGTCTTAAGTATACACAAAGTATGAAAAATTACTGCTCATATCCATAATATTTACATACGAATGTGTAAACATTAAGTTATTTATATTTTCAAAAAAGGCTTTTCAATTTCACCTTACAGCCAATAACAACATCCTGCAAATAATTAATGAACAGTACCACGTGTCACCATTCGCGCACAACACAGAGTGAACTTTTTTTAATTTCCAAAGCGCAAAGCGGTTATAAGTATACGATGAAGTCATTTATATTAGAAAACTTTCTCCACCGCAGCTTTACACGATTTTCCCCCTCCCTTCTGTATACACACGCGTCTCGTTGCATAATTCGCGCACCACATGATTAATTACGCGCGCGTAACGAAATTAACTTTCGATGTAAGTATTATACGCACCGTGCGGCAGACGTTCCGCGATGTGGCGCCACCTCTTATTTTTTCGCGTTTCGCGTGTTATATCTGCGCTCCCCTTTTTTCGTACACACAGCGCAGCGCGCAAGTATATATTAATTGCACGTTGTGTCGCATTTTTCGCTCCATGAATCATTTTTTATGGATATGATTTACAAGGGGGCTTACAAGCATGTTTACCAAAAATCGATATCGGTAGTTAATAATTTTTTTCCCGCGCGGGTAATTTTTGCGTAATTTCAATATCCGATGCATCTCTCTCGCGCGAGTCTTTGACGTATTTGAATGAGGCCCCGTCATTAATCAATTTGTCCGATAATTTATATCCTTTTAATAGTAAATGGCTTTTTTAATTCCCGTCTCTCGCGTATTTATCATAAAGTACGATTTTTCAAGTACGCTTTGCGAATGTGGAGATATACATACAGCTGTAAATTAATTTGTCATGTCGTCGGTTTTGCATTTTTTAATCCCCTTTACAGGATTCTAACAAATCTAATGTAAAAAAAAATTACGTTTGCAGAAAGTTTGAAAAAAGTTTTGTTTAACTCAAGTTTGTCAAAATTTATATACAATGAGACAATGCCAAACTACGATAGAACGTTTTAAAAAATTTGGCAAAAGTTCGTAAACAAATTGCGATTTTCTTCAAGTGCTAGCGACTATCGATAGATGGCGTATGACAATACTTGAGTCAAAAAAATGTCCGGTCCAGGCTATAAGTCAAAGTGTGAGATTAAGGGAGGATGAGTGGGATAACACTTAAAATTTCTTTTTAATTGCAGAATATTGTTCTTAACTTTCACAATGTTTGGGCAACGTCATCACTTAAAAAATTAATTGGTGAAAAGTTCGGAAAAAGTTTGCTAAAATTTTCGAAAAAGTTCCATTACGAATTGGGAAGTTTGGCATTGTCTCATTGCATAAGTTTTTCCAAACTTAAGCCAAACAAAACTTTTCCTAAAGTTTTTCCATACGTAATTTTTTTTCAAATGGGGAACCTGAAAATTAATTTACAGCGAAACCCCCATCTCAGCATTAAATTTATACACGCCCATTGAATAACGCTCCCGATAACACCTCATCCACAGTCAATAAACCACTCCGTCCCGCGCCAAAAACTAGATCGCACACACCTGACTTTCTCCGCCACAACCACACACGCTCGTACCATATCTTTCTTTCTCTGCCTTCTAAAAAACAAAGCTCCCAACCTCGCGCGCGAGAGCTCCCATAACCTTCCCTTTCACATTCTCCCAAGACGTCTCTCTCTCTCTTCCCATAATCCCTTCCCCGCTCGTAAACTCTCTCACTCTCGCAGGGAAACCCCCGCTTTCCTCGCGCCCTAAATTCGAGGGCGAGACCCTTTAGCTTTGACCTTGTTTCTCTCTGCTGCTTGCTTTTCAATGCGGGCAAACATAAGAGGGGAGCGGCAAGTCGGTAACAGGTGAATGGATTTTGGGTCTCCAGGGGAGTGGGTTACAGGGTTCGCGTATATAATAGGATATATTGCAGAAAGGTCGTGGGAGGTGCGGATGAAGGAAGTGTAATGCGGTAATGGGCGAGAGGTTAATTTTGTCGCGGGGGATATATAGTGTATATTTTTAGTGGCTGCAGCGCGGGTTGTTTAATTATTAGTGAAGCAAAATCGATGAATACAGAGTGCGCGAGGCTTTATATCTATAAGAGTGCAGGGATATTCAAATAGCTATAAATACACGACGATGTAATTACTCTATTCCCGGAGATTGTCTATTATTAGCGATGTATGTGCTCTCAATTTACGTCATTTGTATCGACCCCACGTGTGTACGGGTCTTACGATGATTTGTCTATGAATTTTTATAAATATACCATACATTTCTCCTTCCACACACTCGAAATACACCCTTCTCAGCGCATAATAACGTTTAAGGCTCTTTTATCCCTTTCAAAGAGCTCACTTATCCGCGGCAAAAAAAAAGAAGAGAACCGCCCCGAAATTATTTAAACAGCAATCCAGCAACAAAAGCCTTCCCTCTTGCATTCACAGCCAGAAAAATCCAGCACCACTGCCGCCCCATTTCCAAAATTAAATCGCCCAAAAAAATCTCCAGCCTCCGCGTGTGTGTGCACTTGTTCCTCCACCTTCCGTCTCTCCTCACGCGAGGAGAGTCTTCCCCCTTTCGTTCGTCTGAAATTTCGAATACTCGCTCTCCGCAGACGCGCGGCTGTTTTTTTTTGTTCGTCTCTCTCTCTCTCTCGGCCAGCCTGTTCCTTTCTCGTTGCGCCGTGAATGGACAAATAGCGTCTGGGATTTTTTTGGCCGAGAATTTCGTCTTTGCGGTTCGCAAGAGATGAGTGCTTAGGTAGAAGCGGGATTTCGGAAGACGTTTGATGCGGGTTTTCGGTCTGGGAGAGAAGAGAGTGCGGCTGGTTTTGGAATTGGGTTCGGAATTGGGTGGTAGCCAATGATTAGCGCGTGTTTACGCGAGCTGCGAGTAAAGGAAATCGTTCGGTGTGTATAGTTGTTTGGGGATTTTTTTTTAGGGGGGTTGAATTGTTATTATTGTGGATTGTGGTGAGAATAATTGAGGATTGAGGATCTGTAAAGTATTGATTATTGATTTTTAAACTAGTTTCGTTTGTGATGTTTGTTATTTCATATTAAGGAGGGAAAGAAATTAGTAAAAATTACCAGACTGTCAAGTAATTCGGAGTCAAACCTGAAAACCCAAACTTTTTAGTACTTTTTACTCAAGATTTTGTAAATTTTACGAAATATGTAGAAAAAAGTGACAAAAAGTTTGGTAAAGAAGTATTGATTTATGAGGTCTGGCTAAAGTGAAAGTTTAGTAAAAATGACCGAACTTTTAGTAATTTTTACGAATTTCGTTCTCTCTATATGTAATGTAAGTGAGAATACGCCTAGTTTTCTCTGGGTCCCTTTTTTCTAGATCAACTTCTCTTACCGACACCTTGGTAGAATCATCTCAAAACCACTAAGAGCCCCGGTAAATCTAGACAAAACTAGACAATCTTCTATGGCAAAACCAATAATTGTAAATCGATTCCTTGAAACAAATATAATGTTCATACCAAACCCAAGACTAACGAATTTACTCGACAGCTATAAACCTGCGGTCGCAGCAACCGCCGTTCCGCTGCTAAAAAACACCGATTAAAAAATGATAACTCACCATCACACACTCGGCTTTCGTCACTTCGTTATGAAGCGATCACCGGCGCGGCGCTCTTTTCTCTCTCACGAATTTCGCTTTTCCATAACTCACGGCGCGAAACGTCTTAGTTATAAAGAATCGGCTTTTAATGCGACCGGAATCCGTGTCCGCAGGCGTCACCTCTCTCTCTCTCTTCCTCGCGCCCCTTTAGGATTAAATAGGGATTTATTGCCGCCGAGAGAGAGAGAGAGAGTAAGCGCAATTTTTACCGTACACTCGCCGCGCGTAATTTATCACCAGTAGTAAGTGCCGAAATTCATTATGTCCCGCGTGTTTACCATGCGCGCCGCGATCACTTTTACCGCGCCGCCTGAGCGCGGCTCTTTTTTTGCGCACCCGCGTTAAAGATTTTCCTCAGAGAGAGAGAGATCGCTTTTTAATTATTATCAAACCATATAACGATACGGAATGATTGCTTGATTGAGGAATTGAGAGGGGCGCGGTGGGTTCTGTTATTACATTCGAGATAGCAAAAAACATTTTTTGGCCTTAATAACGAAGTTGTAAAAGCGCGCTGCGTAAACCGGCGTATTTAGGTTTATGGTGTTTTGGGCGTGATGATTAAGTATTGATGATTATTAATGATTAATGGTCGTAAGTGACAGCCTCGTTATCAGTGACAAAAATGCGAGCTCGCATGGTTGAACAGTTTCTCTGTGCAGTTTGAAGTGCACTATGTGTGGGTTTAATACTTTATGATGATAAAATTGTCGGCACTCGCGCTGGAGTGTACATAGTATCCGGAACATGGGTTGGAATTACAGTTGAAATATTCAGACACGGTGGTATCGATAGTTTGCATGTAAAAGAATTAAAACAACTTGTATAGCGATACTCTGTAGCATCGAGTGTATAAATACTAAGTCTGGTGGAAAATTAACGATGATTTATATAGTTAATGTACTAATGAAAGCATTTTTTTATGAAAATCGATATGTAATATAATAATAACACAATGCAGGGAAAAGTATTACTAATAGTTAAAATATCAATGACGTCAAATTAGAATGCCAAAATTTACTATAAATCAGTATAAAATTATCAAATAAAGGCAAAATTTTATCTCAGCCATAAAGTTAGCAAAAAAATCGGTAATTTGCGGTTAACATTTTTACCAGATTGGAGGGTTTAGAAACTTAATAGTTCATTTACACAGTTTCCGCATCATTTTTCAAAAATCCGCCTTCATTACAACTAATTGCCAAACCACTCGCATATTCTCCCTTGTCACGAATTCAAAGAACCCTGAAACCTTATCAATTACCCACGAAAATCTTTTTGCCCTGATACCCATGTCCACTCTCTTCTTCACCCTCTCTGCCAATTATCAATCAATAATTACCAAACTTCACCTCATTAACGAGACAACAACGTCGTCGCGGTCACGAAAAAAGCGCACCGCGCGAGCGACCACAACCTTATTAACCGCTGCAGTGCGCGCCGAAAAAAACCCGTACAATCTCTTTCCTCTCCCTTAGCGGCCGCCCGTCACTTGTGCAGTTATACACACTTCGTAGGGCCCCCGATGTATATAAGTACAGCTCGCCCTCTCGCTCCTTTTACGATGATCTGAGTTTCGTACGTACGTTCTCTCTCACATGCATATATATACGCGTTCTTGGGCGTGGTAGGGCAGCGAGCGACGTGAGTTTTTGCGAATATTTTCGGGAGAGTGAAAGGAGGATGTGACTCTCTCGCGCGCGTGGAGAGTGTATATTCGTTCTTTTTTTTTCTTATTATTATAATGCAAATCGTACGTGAGCTCGGGGTCGGTTAATCGGGGCCGATTAAAGGACTCGCGGTAGGCTTATAATGCGTGTGTGGATTTTCGGGGGAGTGGAATTACGGTGGGAAATTATAACGTGAGAGGAAATGACGTGATTATTGGAAGTATAGGTCGCGTCGGAAGATGTATACTGACACGCGCGTGGGTATATACATATAAGTTGAAGAGGGGTATATAATGAAGTGGATAATTGGGGAATATGAGCGAGGACTGTTATTTTCGGCTGATGAGACAAATTAGAATCGCATAAATTATATACGGGAAAGATGTGCTGGCACCGCGCGGGGCATATTTGCTTTGAGCGCGAAGAATATATATGTTGGGTCTGATCAGGTTGGACTGTTTCTACTACTTTAGGGCTGCACGAGAGCAAGACAATACAATATTTCTGAAATTATTGTCTCGCTCTTGTAAATTTCTCTCTTGTCTTGGTTTTTTCAGTCAATATGAAAACTATTATTGTATTGTCTTGACATTCTTGATCATATTGGAGTTACGCAGACGTGTGACAATAAACGAGTCGATTTTTAAATAATTCATTATTAAAAATGTCCTTAAATTTAAGAAACTTTTAAGTTATTAATTTACTGAATTTTGAGAATAATGTAACGGAACATAGTTTAATATACAAATACATTAGGTTTAATATAAAAACAATAAAATTTCGGGACAAGTTGAAATGCCAAATTTGAAATTTGACTTTTCCCGCCATATATGTACTGCCGGCCAGAGCCTTGCTCACGCACTGCCGCTAGGCGGCGCACCCCTGCCCTGTAGCCTCACGTACCTAAGTAAGGGGATATAGGAGCGCGTCACACATCTCGTCAGTAGATGGTCATCAGCAACTATCGAAGTTTATAAGACAAGACAAGATTCTTGACATTCTTGTCACCACAATCTTGATATTGTATCGAAAGCTGTATAAAAATATTGTATCGATTATTGTCTTGAACTTTGAGGCAAGACAATACAATATCAAGATTAATC